>CAXITT010000038.1:1902661-1929664 GCA_964033795.1 Lymnaea stagnalis
GGGGGGGGGGGGGGGCGAATTCATAGGTTTTATTATTTAAATTGCTACGTACTGTGGGGCCTTCATTAAAGAACAAATCATCACGCCGGCGAAGTATAGGTTTTGCGCTCTCCCCCCTCTCCCTTTTCCCTGAAAAAAGAACCTGAGATGAAATTCCTGCTTTAATTTTTTATTTTTTATAAAAACTTGATGGTTATCTTTTTTTAAAAATCTTTGTATTGGCCGAGTTAATTTAAATAATGTAAAGTTGTTCCAAGCTAAAACGAAACAAATCAACTTTAATTAAGCTGCGAAATGGGTCAGAAATGTAAATTTTGAGCATTAAAATTAGGCCAAAAGCTCAGGTTTTCACAAAGGTAAATGAGACGTGTTGTATAAGACATGAAACTAAAGCAATTTAAAGCACACGACTGTGCGGTATACCCAACTGTGCCAATAGTGCCATTTTAAACTTACTGAGGTTCAAAGATAAAAATAAATTACTTATGACTTATACTTATACAACTTACTTACACTTACAATTACAACTTTGATGTTTAACTACTTGGTGAGGATTGTTGAACTTTTTACGTTTACTAATAAAGTGAAAAGTGTCTGTCTCTTTAATTTAATTTTAAGTTAAATAGGCCTACTTTGTGGTAATGATATTAACAGTAACTCAGTCTTATTGAGTCTTACTCTTCTTATTCTTATCCTTTTTACTCTTTAAATTTATTAATAATATAATGTTTAAATTTGAAACTAAAATTACTAGTACTAGAAATGAAACTAAAGTAGATTTGACTTAGGTAAGACTAAGTAGTAAACAGTAAATAGTAAAGACTAAAGTTAATAAAGTCTAAAGTATAGCCCACTGAGATAGGCTAACTTACTTACTTACTTACTTACTAAGAAGTTAGAATTAGTTAGAATATATGATTTTAGAAATTAGTAATCCTAAACAAAGTGTAGAATTATACTATTACTACGAAGTATTTCAATATATTATAAAAAAATTACTAATTATTAGCCTATGCCTATATAAGTAGGCTATATTAACTTATGATTTAGGCCTATATTTATAAAAAATTATAGTTTGGTAGGCCTTAATTTCCTTAAATTTCTAGTCACTAAATTACTAAAATTACTAAAATGTCAGTAGTAGAAGAGTAGAGTTCATGTCATTAGGATTATAATTATACTTTTAACTTGAATGAAATTAAGTCTTAAATTAAGACTAAAACTAAAAGAAATGAATAGTATTTTGAATGATTCTTCTATAACTATAGTATAGTATATCATGTTAAAAGTATCTACTAATCATGTCTTAATGTATCACAGTGGCGTAGCTATGGGGGTGCGGATCGCACTGGGTGACACCATCTTGGGGGTGGCACCAAACTGACAAATTACATATGTACTAGAGCACGCAATGCTCATTCTAAACGAATTCCATAAAAGGATAACCCATCATACGTAAATTTTCCACACATGTTTCTAATCCAAAATCAAATCCCTGGAATATCAGTGAAAAGTCTTTCAACAACAGGTTTGAGTGTTCATCATGCTGCTGTTAAAACAGTGAAAGATAACTTTAATGAATGTGTGGTGGCCATTGAGGCTCTATACTATGTGATCCTCTTGAAAATTTGCATACATGAGGTACAGCACCAGGTCTTTTACATGCTGTCTGTTGTTTCAAGCTTGTCTGCTACCTTTACCTTTGGGCTGATCTACGTAAAGAAGTTAATCTTTATTACACAGCAGTATCTGCAGACTAAATGCTTTATTCTTGAAAAAGTGGTGACCAGCCTCGAGGTATTAGTATTGTTTCTGCACGAGAAGTGGTCACTCAGTAGAAAATACTATGGAAAAAGCACTTTTAAAAATCAGACCACAATGGAATTTCTGTGAGAAGATTAAGTTTTAAAAACAGAATGGCAGGTGAACAATTAATAAATGCTGGACTCTCTGCGAGAAGAACAGTTGGAAGATTCGGGAGTGTGTTGATCGCTTTCATTCTGAACCCCAGATCAGATCATCAGCGATCAAGGAAGTAGCAGGTATGTTTGGGGCTGCTCAGCCCAAGAATCTATCATCAGCAAGAATAGTTATTGTTGTCCGCTCCAAAATTAACCTCTTTCTATGATGAGCTATCAGAAGATACAAAGGCTTAGAGGACACCTAAAGGCAGCTGATATTGAATTTCACAAAGTCATGGACTGGTCAGTATATGATGTTTTGAAATTTATAGCTGAATGGGACTTTCTAGAATCTCCTCCAATATTCTTGCTAAGCCTTGAATTGTTTAAAATCTGTGTGTCTGTACATTCATGTGAGCGGAGCTTTTCAGAATTAAGGCGTATCAAGAACTATTTACGATCCACCATGGGGTAGTCAAGGCCTTCTGATTAGGCTCTACTATTAATTGAAAGTGGTACGGTGAAGAATATTGATTATGATCAAGTGATTGACAGATTTATGGATTTGAAGACCATGAAAGGAACATTTCAAATAAAGTAAATTTAATGTAAAAATAACTATAACTTAACTTTATTATATTTCTTAAATACATTTACCTCCCCTGGTCGTTAATTTGTTGTTTTTTTTCTTGTCATTGTTATACTGTGGACTTATTTTAACAAGAAGAAATCCATCATGGAAGTCGGGTGGAGGTGGGTGACACCATGAGTTTACCGCACCGGGTGACACCAACCCTAGCTATGCCACTGATGTATCAGACCACTATACTATTACTATTAGTATTATTAGTAATAAAAAATATAGTAAATAGGCCTGCACTACTAATAGTATAGTGCTCTTAAACATTGACATTATACATTATTACATACATTTAACATGAATAGCTTTGCTTCTAATTTCTAATCATATATAATATGGGAACAGTTTGGTCATTTATCTAGTACAGATAAATAAGACCTCAGAAAAGCACATCCGTTTTTGTTGCATTACTTAATTAATGACAGACTAAATGGTATATGTCACAGTTGTCCTGACAATATTTTTTTTAATATATAGTATTTCAGGGAAGAGCAGTTCAAAGAAATGAAATTCAAACGGTTTCATTTATGTGAAATTTTAGGTAAAATGTCCATTGACATCTTATCGAACAAAAACATTTCTTATTAATTTATATCAAAGTCTTGCAACACCCCATTTGAAAAACACAGGAATAGCAAATTGCAGGGTGGGCAGGTAGGTAATGTTACACAAAAAATGCCATTTCCCAAATAGCTGAATACATTTTTAATAACAGGTTTTAGCACTCACTATTAGGTGACATAACTTGCAAGCTGGGTGTGCAGTGATAGTGGCATCCAACTAGTCAGGCTTTGGTCACTCATGGACGCCCTGGAATACAAATAAAGCTCATAACCTCTGAGTTCAAGATTGGCCTTGGCTCATCTGCTGAAATAAATGATTAACTAATATTACTCATTTAATTATTATTCATTGCTACATTTTCAGTCTAGAAAATGACATAGATAATTGACTTCCCAGTAAAGTGACTTTACAAAATTAATCATCCAGTAACATCTGCACGCTGATTGCTTAAGTCCAAGAAAAGCTGTATATAGGCCTAATTTAGCTAAAATTTCTATTCAGATGCTCCAGAGACTTTTGACAACTTCTGATAAATTGAAAAAAGAAACTTCAACAGTAAATGAGGTAACTTTTGCATCAAAATTGTACATTTTATTTACACTTTGTATGAGAGAAATTCTGCTATTTAACCTAACATTAGAGAGAGTTATATCTTATATGAAACATAAAAATTGCCACCTGAGGAACCATAGAAAGATACTTTCTGAGGGAGACAGAAGAGCCACAAACAATAGGCACTCTCTACAATCAACCCCTTCAGTATCTTACATATGCTGATGACATAACACTGTTAGGCAAAAGTAGCGAAGACATATCAAAAGCCTTTATTGAATTAGAAGACGCATCACTACAAGCAGGGCTGGAAGTTAACAACCAAAAATCAAAACACATGACTATGATAAAAGAAGAACAGACAGATGAAACCATTAAAATTAGAAATACTACTTTTGAAATAATAAATCAATTCAAATACCTAGGATCTTTATTAATTGAGAGAAATGAATTACTAACAGAAATAAAAGAAAGAATATTGGCTGGAAACGAAGCATACTTCTGTAGTCAGAAAATACTAAAAAGTAAAAACATTTCAAGAAAAACAAAGAAAACTATTTTAAAAAACTCTTATCAGACCAGTTTTAACTTATGCAAGTAAATCGTGGACCCTAACAAAAATGGCAGAAAACCTATTAAACACATGGGAGAGAAAAGAACTCAGGAAAATATATGAACCAACAAAGGATGAATATGGATGGAGAATACAAACCAACCAATAATTTTATATTCTATATCAGGATCCCACGCTAGTAGCAGAAATAAAAAGGGCAGGCTACACTGGGCTGGACACTTAGCAAGAATGCCAAATGACAGAGGAGTGAAGAGGGTGCACCACCAAAACCCCAGAGGAAAATGTCTCAAGGCAGATCTAGGCTTAGATGGTTGGATGGAAGATGTGGAAAAAGATCTACAGCAGCTGGGAGACCAAACATGGAAAAGAAAGGCATTATTTAGGTCTGAGTGGAAGGAAGTGGTGAGGCAGACCAAATCCCTAAATGGGCTGTAGCGCCACAGGGATGGTTGAGAGAAATTGGAAATTCAATTTGCCTTAGTATCAAATGACAATGCAAAGTTGAATAATGGTTAATAAAAAATAATTTTCAAAACTTTACAGAGGTGTGAAGATGTTGAGGAAGGTCAGCCACATAATCCCTACAATGAGATTCTGATATTACAACACCACTCAGATATTGTGAGATTATTGTTACGAATAAGTGATAGAAGGTAACTAGGGATTCCAATTACATTTTTTTAAAAATATAAAATGTCTTAATTATTTTTTTTCAGTCTTCCTAAATAATTTTCAGGTTTTTCCCACCACTTAAGCCATTGTTTAAAAACCACACATTGCACTATGTCGTAATAAAACTTGGACAATCAGATTTAATGTAAAAAAAAAAAAATTTTCTTAAAAAACATTAATATTTCTGAAGTGAACATTTTTCAAAAGGCTCTATTGATTAGTTGTATTATAAATTATCAAACTGATTAGAATTCTAGCCGATATATATTTAATTTTTTTCAGGTTTGTTTCAGCTGGTGATGACAACAATGCTGTGATATGGGAAGTGCAGGTATTTTCTTTTTCTTTAAATGTTCAAATAAGATTTATATAGAAGTATGTTATTTTCTGCTTTTTCTGATCTCCCATCCCTGTCAGTTGTCAAAATCCTACCCTCTCTCAACTCCCTCTAAACAGAACCTCCTTTTCATGGTCCCTGGTCATCCTCCCCCTACCCCATCTCAGTCCCCCTGGTCTCAATCCTACTCCAATCTTTCCCCATCACCCACAACCCCACCATTATCTCAATCACCATTATATCATCCTACTCCTTCCTATACTATCCCATTAACACACTAGTATTACATTAATTACCCTCATTCTCTCCCTCAGTCCACTTTGATTGCCCTCTCAACCAGTGTCTTTCAGCTGCCTCTTTTATCCCTAAAATACTCCCCTATTTCTCTCACTGTGTTACACGTAACTTCTCTCTTAAAGAAATAGCCAGTTTTCACTGGCCCCTTTTCCCCTTACTTATAAATTAAAATTGCCAATAACATTTTTAAGTGAAATTAAATTGCATTGAGCAATAAATTCCGGGGTCCTTGCGTAAATTTAAAATTGCATTGCATTTTATTCCGCCTTTCAAAAGTTTTTGCTCCTTCAGTTACCTGCCACTGCCTTCACTTGTGCAAACACTCTTGCCCTTATGTTTGGTTTTATAGAGGAGATTTAGTTCATGTTGCTTATAAAACCTTGATAAGAAAAAACATTCAACAATATCCTTTGTAAATCTTTTTTTATTAAAAATTATTTTGACAGTATGGTCGTCGAGTTGCTACTCTGTTGGGGCATACTCATCCAATTACAAGTCTGCTTCTACTTCCTGGCATTGAAAGCAATGACGACGCCCTGATAATATCTGGCTCTTCTGACAAGCATATAAAAGTAAGTGCCTTTGGAGATGGATGTGATGCATAGCATGAATGCCTTTGGAGATGGATGTAATGCATAGCATGAATGCACGCACACATTTAATTTAGCTTAATATAACATTGACCTTCCTTTCAAAACTTCTAAAAAAAAAATATATTTTTTAAAATTTAGTGTGTTACCATATATACAATTAAAATGAGTTCATGATCATGAAATAATTATTTTAAAAATAATAATTAAGCTTGTACTTCAATTAGTGAGCTATTCATTTTAAATTCAAATTGAGTAATTAAATTTTTTTTACTTTCTTTGTAAAAAAATTATGCTAACAGACCTTCAAACCGTTTATTTTATATCATAAAAGTTTTTAAAAAAATTAAATACAGCTTCATTTTCTAAGCTTGTATTCCAAGTATTTTGCCAAGATTTTAAACTGTTTGTAATCCTCTTTCTTGTCCAGATGTGGAATGCTGATACAGGTGAATGTGTGCATACTTTGACTGAGCACGGAGCTTCAGTTAGGGTTGGTTCTTTTTTTTTTTTTCAAATTGAAAAACTTTCTCCTCTTTTGTAAAATTGATTTAATAAAGAAAAAATGAAACAAATAGTAGGGACATGTATGAGCAATAAACAAATCAAGGCATCATTATATTAACAACAAATACTCTTTTAATATTATTTTCAATGAGATACTTTGACTGAGCACGGAGCTTCAGTTAGGGTTGGTTCTTTTTTTTTTCAAATTGAAAAACTTTCTCCTCTTTTGTAAAATTGATTTAATAAAGAAAAAATGAAACAAATAGTAGGGACATGTATGAGCAATAAACAAATCCAGGCATCATTATATTAACAACAAATACTCTTTTAATATTATTTGCAATGAGGTATCTGAAATTGAAATGACTGATATTAATCAGCAACAGATGATTTAAAATGTGTCTGTGTTTCTGTAAAAGGGTGCAATACATTCACTCTATGGTTAATGTTAAAATTACATCTTAAATCAATGCTAACATGCTTCTATGACTGGATTAGGGCATCCTCCTGGGGTGGTAAATTACTGAAAGTGAAATTAAGGAAAAGGGATGAAAGGATTGTCAGACCATGGTGTGTTAGGATTTTTGTGAAGTCAAGTCGTTGCAAGTGCTACAATTTATTTGAACTTCAGTACTGCTGGTTCCCCAGGATCCTTACAGCCAGATACATGCATGCATTTTATTTTAATATCCCCTTTAACACAGGAAAAATTTTGTTTGCATTGTACACTACATTAACATTAAGACCTACTAGCTTTTAAAAATTCCATATTTATAAATATGGAAAATGTCCTGAAACCCTTAATATTTTTTTTTTCAGTGTCTTCAGTTGATAGACCATGGACTTTTTTGTGCAGGAGGAGAAAATTTATCTTTATGGAGCAGAGAAGGGCAGTTTTTAGACTTAATAGAAAATCCTGCCATTGAAGGTATTTTTGAAAGCTGGAGTTTTAAAACTAGAAGAGATTGATGACCTTTTTTCCTTATAAAATTTTGTGGGGGAACCCCAACAAATGCTTTGTGAACTCTCTGGGGATCAAATTACTGTCCCCATTTTGAGAACTGCTTTTTAACAGAATAAACACTACATTTTTAAGTTCAAGAAAAAAGTTAATTTTCTAAAGACAGATAGATAGTTTATTTACAAGGGTTATTTTTTGCATAACAGTGCAAATGAGTTTATGAAATAATTATTACGTGAAATGAAATTTTCACTTAAAAAAATTTAATTAAGGGATACATTATTTTCCTTTAGATATTCATTTGATGATTTCTATAAAGAACGATCGTCTGGTCACAGCTGCTGGTAAAGAATTAGGTGAGTATAAATTTGTTGTCCTTTATTTGTTTCTCTGATTGGGATTTTTGTAATCAGTATCAGATCTTCAAGTTCAAACAATGCTGCCACAGGTATAAAAATAAACACTTTTATCTAAATTATTTCTTGGTTTTAATTATTTCAATTTATTTCCTTGGAACAGTTGTTTACAGATTAAACCTTGAGGGGAGCACACCGAAGCTAATTAAAATAAAAAGCATGCAGTCTCACTTTGAGGCAATTCACTCCTTGATTCCCATATCAAGTAGGTTGTTTGCTTGTAAAATTTAGTTACTTTTCGAATTATGTTACATCAGTGTTTTTTTTTTTATAAAGTAAGGTTAAATGGTTTATACTCACTTATGAAGAAAATCTTAATTTCATTGCATTATTAAAGTACTTATCTGTAAACCTTATTAAATATACAGAAATTTTATTATAAAAAAAATGTTCAATACATTATGATAAAGAACAAAAATTTTTTCATAAAATTAAATTTATTTATAATAATTTGTTTTATCATCTTTTTTTCCTAGCCTCTTGCTTTGGAACTGGCTCAGTTGATGGGATGATAATCATATGGACCTCATCTAACCTCCAGCAAACCAAAATTCTCTCTGCTGTGACAGAGTACAAAGATGAGAACAAAAGATTTCCTTACAGTATTCAAGCTCTAATCTGCATACAAGAAGTAAGAAGTGGACATTTTGGTGCATTGTGTAAACTTTAATAAAAAAAATATATTGTGATTTCATTCCAAATAATTATTTTCGATCTCATCGAAAATTATCATTTTGCAAATTTCAAATATTAAAATCAAGATAGACTATAGGTTGCTTTGTAAATTTTGAATACAATTAAAATTATATGTTTTATGCAATACTAGGATGTATAAATATATTATTGTTAGCAAGCAAGTGATCTTAATAATTTCTATATCAGGCATGATTTATTTGTAGCTATGCATCAAATAAAGTTTATTCATATGTGATTATCTGGTAGATATTGCATTTATATACATTAGGAAATGGCATCATTGAGCCAGAGCTCTTAATGCCCTCTCTATAGCAAACCCTCCCCCCTCCCCTCCCCCCAGCTCAAAATGTCCCCTAACTATCAGACTGCAAAGCAGCACATTGGAGATCTCCTCCAGCTAGGACAGCCCACACATATATTATCTTCACTCGATTGACTAACTTTACGCTGCCATCTCAACCTAAGGACATCTTGTCGGTCAATATTGCTGCCTTTTTACTAGTAATCGACTTTCCCGGGGTCAGGATGATGCATTTACATCCTTACATCCTCCCCTGTCTGTCCTGGGAAGGTGTCGAATGCCCTCTAATAGTGTTTTCTAGAGTGGGTTTCTACCTCTTGTAAATAGTTCACAAAGTAGCTGGGATGAAATGGTTGGCTAGGAACAGCCTCCTCAAGGACTAAGTGTTTAGAATCATTTACATGAGGATGCTACTAACCACCTCACACCTCATATTCGTCATCTGCAAGATAGTAATCATGATCTCTACCCTGTTTCTACCGTTATTTCAACTGCAGTTTGCAAAGCAGAAACCATGCTTGCTCTTTGTCTGCCCATGCAGGATCACACAATGGTGGTTAATGTTCCCCGGGTAGCACTTGGGGGTCGGTGGCAGCATGCCACTACTGACATCCCGACCAGAGACCCAGGGAGTTGTATAATGTATTAAATTGTTTGTTTTGCCAATATATTGAAGTCAAGTTATATAAACATAATTATTTTCAAAAATTTAAACCGGAGACAGACATTTCAATATCATTATATTGTTATTTTTAACATATCAGTGTGTCTATGACAGCAGTGTCCAGTTGACATCTGAAAATCCTTCCGTCAAGATTATAATAACTATGATTTCTGGGCCCTTATGGAATTGTGTAGAAATATCAAGCAATGAGGTCAGAAACTATCTTTAAAAACATGACTGCAGATCTAGTCCTATTCTTATTTGGCTAAATAGCAAAATACCACTTTTGTGGCATGTTTTGTTGCATTGTTTTTAGCATTGCAATCAGTAAACTGAGTCTTTTTTTAGGGTACAACAATTGAAAATATAGGACAAGCAGCAGCTGTGTGATCACATGTATTCTGTCTTTTCAGCGCTATCTTTTTGCTGCTATTGGATGTGGATTTTATGCCTTTGATATCACAGCAGATAAAGAGACCCTTGTTCTTCAGAAGAGGTCAGCTCACTTATCAAAGATAACCTCCATGGGATTTGCTTGTGAAGGGTAAGAATGTTTTAATTTTTCTTTTTTAAACTAATCAAACATCAATGGGGTCTCATATATCTGTTGAAAGAAATTTTGCAATTTGAAGAAATTACCCGCGTTCTAAGATAAATGTGATGACAGGTGATTTAATTCAAACTTAATTTATGTCACCCGTGAACTGTATTTAGCGAGCTACTAGCCACCTGTGCTGAGGACAGGTGCATGAGACTGTGGGGCCGCAAACCTTCATCGGATCCACCGAAAGGGAACATGGCGGTCACAACAATGGAGAGATTTACTGGTCTTCAGTAAGTTTTACTACAACTGGGAGCCGTTAATAAAGTATTTATATTTGTGCAATACTTTCTTATGTTGAGTGAAAATGAATATTTCCAATGTCCAAAGCTCTAAAAGATTTACAACGTTTGTGTGATATCTGTTTTTGCTTGCACATTCCGTTGTTTGATCAAGTTGGAAGTCAGTTTTATTGGAGTGAAAACTTTTTTGGATTATCCACTTTATAAGACAAATATGAAGTTATTGCTATTTATCCAAGGGTGGAAGTTGTTATGTTACACTTACAAATATTATACACAAGATCTGGACTGGGTTATGTTTATCATTTAAAGGATTGAATTTGAATAATTTTTGGGCTGTTGGTGCTAACAATACTAGTATTTCAATAGGTCCAATGAACTCTTGGCATTAAACTCACCGTGGGAACCAAGTTTACTCGGAGAATGCTGTGCTCATGGTGGGCCTGTTCAGGTATAATTTCATCTGGATTTCATTTAGGTCACTGTTAAAATTAATGTACAATAAATCATGTTTATTTGTGTAGAGAAATGAAAGATACTGTTAAATCTTCTGATTACCTGAACTGAGGCATTTTTTTTACAAAATTTTATACCATGTTATAGCTTAACTTATGTATAGTTGAATTCAAGATAATCCCACACGAATGTCATCTGTAGAAGTTTACCCCATTAAGGCATTTTTTCTTTTTGTCTAGGAGTGGTAATGCCTGTGAAATGTTTGCAGTTTTATGGTTTTAGTGATCCTGTATTATATTATTTTTAGGGTTTCTTGGACTTTGATCATGAGGGAATAGTGACTTGTGGGTCAGATGGACTTGTCATAGTTTGGAAGGTAATTATACTTAATAGTACTTTTAGCTTCATTAAAATCAGGTTGGGAAATTAGTCAAAAGTAGAATGAATTTAGTGGTCAATAGTAGACATAATATTTCTGAAACAGAATTTCTTTTTAATCTGAGACCTGATTAATGATTAATTATCTGGACAATTTCTAGCTTTTTTTGTTTCTCAGGTTATATTCTACAAATATCTCTTCTGTGCCTCAACTCCTTATGGAGTTTCTTTCCAAGCCTTCCAGTCTCTTGCTATCTTCTCAAACTCTTTCCAATATTTATTACAACCTTGTTCCCCTCTCTCCTCCAGGTGTTTTTTGGGTCCCCCTCGTCCTCTTGATCCTTGAGGGTTCTATACCAGTTCTTGTCTTGTTATTTTTGGCATGGGTTTTCTCCTCATGGTATGCCCTATCCATCCCTCCACCTTCCTTTATGGATTTCTTGCTCCACTGGGATTTGTGCTGTCATTTCCCACACTGCTGTGTCTGGGATTTTATGAAACCATACACAAAGGTTTCCAGTCATTTTCAATCTTCCTTGGTTGATCTCCAACTTTCTGAGCCATACAGCAGAACAGAATTTACATTTGAGTTAAAATTTATAATTTTTATCTTTCTCCTTATTGGCCAAGAGTTCTAAATATTTTTTAGCAAAGCAAAAGCCCCCACTTTGCCTTCTATATTCTTGCCTTGAAATCCGACTCCGATCCCCTGTCCTTCTTCTACCTCTGCCACTGCCTTCCTTCTTATCTCTTCAACTTCTGTGCCATTTGCATTTATTCTCATAATAATAACTTTTGTTTTCATTTATGGCAAGTCTACAAATGCAGTACATATAAATATAATGAAGAAAAAAAAAATTTGTAAAAATATATTTCTTCACAGAATGCAGAAATGCAAAAGGTCAGAAGGAATCAAACTGTGAGGAAACTTCTCATCAGCTGTGATGGTATTGTTTGATAAAATGATTTAACATAGCTGTGATAGTCTCGTTTGATAAAACAATGATTTAAAATTTAATCTTAAATAAAGTATTTTTGTAATGCCAAAAATTCAAATAAGATTGAACTATGTAAACAACACTACAAAAACATGGAACTTCATGTAAATTAAATTTATTGATAAAACAATGATTTAAAATTTATTCTTAAATAAGGTATTTTTGTAATGCCAAAAATTCAAATCAGAGTGCACTATGTAAATAACACTACAAAAACATGGAACTTCATGTAAATTAAATTTATGAAAATTTTTTAGTATGTCATCATTCCAGATGCTTGTTTTGCTTATGGTACCTAAAAATATATTTCAACAAATGTTGATAATTTCTCCTCCTTTTATTAAACACAATAATTATAATTCTTTATCTCCCCCACCCTTTTCCCCAAAGCCTAAATGGTAAAAAGTTATTGAAATGCCAAAAATTTTTTCTTAAATATCAGTTTGGAATCTTCTGCAAAAAAATCTCAAACCTCCTCATGTAGTTAAAAATGATTGTAAAAGGGAGAATGAAAGCTACAACTAGTATTTGTTTAAAGCTGTTATTGCTAAAATTAGCTCAATTCTGTCTTATGTGCCACGAATTGCCCTCTCAATCATCCTACATGGGGCTGTCTAAAATCTAAAATGCCTTGTCATCTATTATTATTGCTTGTTCAGTGTGTCTGGCAACCTAGACAGCAAAAAAAATGTTATATATCTGTCAGAATTTATGGAGAAATGTTTTTATCTATATTAGTTATTAGTTGCTATTATGAGCTTTTTAAGTTAAGCATGGCTATTTAAGCTTTTGAGAAGTTTTTAGGAGGCTTAGAAACGTAAACATAACTATAGAACTAACAGATGTAGAATCTGTTCAAATGGCCCTGGATCAGGCTCTGTAATCAAGTACTATGGTAGTTGAGTTGATGTTGAAGGTAACCATGAACTTTTGAAAAATGTACTGTAAGTTAACCCTTTGTTTAATATTTTGTTATTAAATTTCATGCATTTTTATACTAATAAAAAAAATTTAAAACAACTTTAAAATTTTTTTTTCATTAAAATTATTGATCTTTAAAAAATACTAAGAGGGTTACAACAATAGTTGGTTGAAATAGTCTTTTTACTAATAAAATACATCAATCTTTTATAAAAAGGAATTTTATTATCCTGCAAAGAATATGGTGTATAATAATGGAATGTTTTGAGTTTATTTGGAAAGTCACATTCAGTGTGCACAAAGATGTAAGTTGTAAGAGATAAAATTGTTACATCTTTTCTTAAGTTTGTTTTAAAACTAATAATAGAGTTAAGAATGACATAAATATTTAATGTTGTACAACTAAAATACATAAGTTTACAAGGCAAGATGCAGCTCATATAAAACTGTACATAAAATTCAGATCCAAGAAGTCACAGCAAACTGAAAAAATTCTGAGACCTGAAAGACTTATGAATATATAGTGTGTTAGAAAATAAAAGACATAATTCTTTGGCTCTGAACAAAATAAGATTTAAGTAAAACTAAAAAAAATATTTTTTTAATCCAATATGGCACACTATATGACTTAATATGTTTCTCATAATTTAAGTTAAAGAAATCACCACAATCACAGGAAATATCAAAGTTATGTAATATTTTTAAGTTAAAGATTAATGAAAAAATTATCAATTTATTCCTGGTGACATATATATGATTTTAGAATATACAACAAAAGGTTGTGTTTTTTTAAATGGTTTAAATTAACATGAAAGCCAAATTTACTGTCATACTTTTCTTATCTGACAATTACTAAATTGTTAATTTAATCATTTTAACTAAGAATATAATGATATAATTGATACTTATGAAAGCCAAATTTACTGTCATATTTTTCTTATCTGACAGTTACTAAATTGTTAATTTAATCGTTTTAACTAAGAATATAATGATATAATTGATACTTATGAAAGCCAAATTTACTGTCATATTTTTCTTATCTGACACTTACTAAATTGTTAATTTAATCGTTTTAACTAAGAATATAATGATATAATTGATATGTATGCTCAGTTTATAGGTGGTAATACATGTAGGAACGAATTACATATTTAAAAACAAAACTGTTAATGACCCACCCCCATAAACCTATGAGAAATTTTGTTTATCTGCTATACCCTGTGGTATTTAAAATGCTAGTTCCCATACACATTTAAGACTAAAATTTACTTCTAATTTTTGCAACATATGACGTGTGTTCTCGATAGTAGCAGAACTAGCTTGTCACAACTTTTGTGCATAAAATTATCAATCCCCTTGATATTGAAGCTATCTGAACATAGTTCTAAAAAAATTTTGACAGTGTAATGCAATAATTATGCATTTAATGTATATTGTCTGTAAAAAAAAAAAAATACTTTACACAGCTAATCTAAAAATATTTCCCTAAAAATCATTCTTAGGGGGTCAACATTGTTGGGCCTTCAAAAAACCTGTCTTGGTTAATAAAACTTAAGTACATAGATAGCCACTAAAAGAAACCACTACTATAATAGAAATATATGAGCAAAATTTCCTTTTGCATAGAGTTAATACAAAAACAAAATATCAAACTCCTATTAAAAACTTTTTGGCAACACTGCTTCTCTGTTGAAACTATTGGCATCTCCTTTCAGCAAACCAGATTCAATGAACCTGTCTTCAAGAGCTAACGCCATATTTCAATTTTTTTTTTAAAAACTCCCTCTTAATAGTCTTTGTATTCGACTTTACAAAATCCAGGGCCATTAATTTCTTCAGCAGGGAAGCCTCGCCTGTGAATAGAAACAGTAGCTAATATTGACAGCAAAACAAACGGTAGTCAAATCAAAAAATGATCATAAATATATTTTTTTTATGCTTCATTACAAACAATCCTTTGAGGCATTTCCGTTATTTGAAGGTAGCAAACAGTTTTAAGAAAGTGACAAACAGTGTTAGAAAGTAACATCTTTTTTAGAATAATCTTAACAATAAATCAACAGCTCTACAAAATGGGGACTTGTCAAAAATTGATTTGCCTCATCTGTTGTTTTTTTTTTCTCCTTAAATTTTTTCCTTTCTTTAGTATATTTATCTTGTCAGTAAGAGAATGCATTTTAAGCAAAGTTATCATATTTTGACATCAATTTATACCTTATCATACGGCATCTGTGTTCGGAGAGTCTGGGAAGGGCTTTCTGATAATCATTGATGTTAGCTGGGCTCCACAGGCGTTCTGCTACAACAGATGTCCTTGGCCTGTCATACAGTTCAAAAGAAGTCTTTAACCTACTCCTAATACCATGCTTAGAATTGCTTTGCTTATCATTAGGTCAGATCTCATTAATAAATAAACCACTTAGATTTTTCATTGAAAGATGTCATTAAATAATGTTGTTTTGTTGGCTAAATCAGGAATATTAATTTTTCAGCTTTATCTTTATCAAAATTTCAAACTGCTGTAGTTGCTTAGAATACAGACATGTACATTCTTTTTGATAACCCATGAGTAAGCAACATATTTTAAAATAAAAACAATATATGTGTTACAAAAAATATATTTTAAAGATGTATTTACTCTAAGGTGAGAGCAAAACAATGTCCAGCATGTCAATGGTGGACATCAAATAAGGTATAAAACTTGTAGAAAGCTACGAAATAATAATTGCCAACAGGTAAGACATGACAAAAATGACAAAATTACCCACCAAGTCCTAGATAACACAACGGCATTGTCAACATACTCCCCCCACATACAGGCCTCCCCTCCAACAACAAGAGCCTTCTGCTGATCTGTACCTGATGAGTAAAAAAAATTAATATGTCATTTAACTTAGGGTCCATACATATAGTAGGCTACAAACGCCAAAAAAAAAGTCAAAATTTCAACCCCTCCCCCTGTTGCAGGCATATTTTTTGGACACCCCTATGCATAAGTACAAAGAACTTTCCACCCCTCCACAACATCCCAAAAATAAAAAGACCATCAAAATAAATTAATATATACACAAATATAATGTCACATTAAACAAAAATGTGTCACAGGTTACACTGTCTGTTGTGCAAGCCCAGTGGTTGCAAAAATATATGCCACATAATCCCATGTAGAACCTGTCACAAAGACAAGGGGTGGAAAAAATTGTCTTTTTACTGGTCCACCCTGGGCAACACTTTTTTCTTTATATTGAGGGGGGGTGCCATTTTCAGGGTTACTTGAGTAAATACTGTTTGCAGTTACTAGATTAGGCTTAGTGACTTACATACATGTTTTATTAATTTTACCCAAAACTTAAATAAAAATGTAATTGCTATCTCGAAAAAGTATATTTGTTAGTATTTGATATAGGGGGTTTGTTAAAAACCTAAATCGAAAAATTTTAGGAACCACTGGCGTAGCCGAACAAAAACATCATGTATGCGACACACTTTAATCACACTTTATTTAAATTATTATTATTACAAATTCATGGGGCTTATTATAATGCTATTCATGCTGTATTAAACTAAAATACCCCCCCAAAAGTGCTAAGCTATTCTATTCCATATATGTAAATATAGAGCCGACTTAATATTTTTGTAGACGGTCAGGTAACTTTACTGTTTTGCTTTTGAACATGAAAAACTAATGGCCAGAAATAATTGTATTTCTTTGAAACTATCATTTTCAAATGCCAGTACTGAAATGTTACATTAAGAAATGACGTCAGCGGGCCGTCGAGCTTGCGCTCTTTTATGCCCTCCCCAAAACACCCCTCCCCAACCCGGTATCGGGCCACGGAGCGGCACGTCGGGGATGTCCCTTTGTCAGGACAGCCCCCACCCGAGTCTGCTCGACCAGGGTCTCCGCCGGGGGGCATCCTAACCCAAAGACACCCGGTCGGTCCGACACTGTGTTTGCACAAAGTTCACACGATCGACTTTCTCGGGAGTCGGGATGGAAAAATATACAACCTAATATCTTCCCACACCCATCCCGGGGAAGCGTTAGATGCCCTATAAGAGGGATTCTACAGTGGGTTTCCACAACGCAACTACTTCGCGATGCAGCTGGGACGAAACGGTTGCCTTGGAGCAGCTTCTCGGGGCTGCGTAGTACTAAATGCCAGTACTAAATCTCCTTAAATACAAAATTACCATTGAAGTTGTGAGGATCACAGTTGTAATAGCTGACCCAGTCACTACCATACTCAATCAAGTTGAGATACCAGCAGGATGACAGAAGTGTCTGGTATCCTAGAGCAGTTACTTGACTCATTTCTTTCTCCCATCCATCTTTCCAAACGTGAACCACCGTGTCATTACGTACCTGCCTCACATAGAAAAAAAAATAATAATTTTACTATAATGCCATGGCATTTTGTAATGGGAAGCTGTAGTTACATTTAAAAAAGTATTTATGAAAACTTAATTGAATGTTGATTCAATTTATTCACAGTTAGACAAATAAAATAAATGAGCATACCTTAACACCATTGTCCACAACCTCCTGCCAGATAATGTAACCCTTCTGCAAGCCACCAACAATGTTCAACAGCCTGGTAAAACAAACTCTAACTGTACACTTTCTATGTAACTTAATTAATATCATTCAGTACAGCATAATAAAGCATAATAAAACATTCCAATATATTATATATATTTAACACAGGACTGCTTATTAGTGAAAAGACTAGTAAAATATTTGACAATACTGGAAAGTGTTCTTTGACCTGCCACCTGAGCTTTTTTTTTTTTTTTAATCCTCTAAGAGGGCTTTGTCTGAACATTTTTCACTAACCAAGTCAAGATGATGTGGTGTTGTTTTTTTTTAAATGTAAAGCCTCTTAAAATTTCCAATGTTAAAGACCTGCCACCTGAGCTTTTTTTTTTTTTTAATCCTCTAAGAGGGCTTTGTCTGAACATGTTTCACTAACCAAGTCAAGATGATGGGGTGTTGTTTTTTTTTAAATGTAAAGCTCATTAAAATTTCCAATGTTAAATAACTAAATGGACCTCTGCATGTAGTATCCCTCAAGTTGAGCATATGTTGTGAAATTCATGGCCAGCATAAACTTTTGGATTTCTGGATTGCTACTCCTGAAATAACAAGAAAAACATTTATTTTCAGTTTTAGGAATGGGAGTCGCTTAGTCACTTCCTTGTTTGGTCACGTGATGAGAGTAAGCCATCACTAGGCTGCTACACACAACAAAATATACTTCATCAGTGCTTCCCCAATGTCATGTTACTTAAAAATTTTACCTTTCAAATTATTCTGGAATACACTCGTTTTTTAAATGAAATACATAAATGTGACAATAAATATACGTAGGTTATGATTAAAGGAAGAAAGTTGTTTCAAGAAAAATTTGTGAGCGATATTCGATGGGAACTACCAATACTATCATCGGCAGGCTATTGTTGAGCTCCGTGGGTGCCCATGACGTCATTTGCGTGTTTATTCAATATTTGTGCGGCGAGGGAATATTTTAATAACCGTTTGGAACAAGATTTCATGTGAATAATTAACGAAGGTCCACTTTGTCAAGCCATTGTCTTAAATTTTCTTTATCCTTAAGCGGAAACTTATGCAGACTTATACCGCTGTCCTTAACTTGACTGTTTGAACAGCCAAAAGCCGAACATTGCCTAGGCATATTGAATTACTAGTTGTAGTGTGTAACGGGCTACTGTTGTCAAGCACTAGTGTGTTGTGTACAGCCTACCGGAAGTCTTACTCGTTTTTACTCTCATCAGGTGACAAATCAATCGACTAAGTTTTACCCATTGGCAATAGCAAAGTTGGACCAAAGCACAAACATTTATCAAAAGAATTTAAAATGTGTGTAAATGTTACCTATCTAAATATGGTTATCTATCTATTACAAATGGATAGAAAACAAAAACTGTTGAATTCTCTAACAGTAAAGGTAAGAACGGTACGGCCGTTTTAATTTTAATTTCGGACTCAATCCAGTCGAAATAAAACTTGGCTACATAAAACTTGACCAAATTATATTCTGAAAAGTTGAATGTTTACAGTATTGAGCATCTCTATAGTGGATAACTTACCAGCAATCAAAGCTGACTTCGTCTCCTCCAAGATGTACATAATGGTCTTTGAAGGTTTCATTAACTTCCTTAAAGAAGTCAGATAGGAAGGAGAAAGTGGACTCGTAGACAGGATTTATTGGTCCATAGTTGCCATTAAACTTGCCCTGGGAGAAACATTCAGTCAACAGCTTGTCTTGACCTTTACCCCATGACTCAGTGTGACCTATTGGTTAAGGTGATAAAGAATGTGGTGAATAAAAACATAATATTCTGTCAAATGTGTTAAAAAGCTTAAAACTTTTTTTAGAATTACATTACAGATCATAAAGCAATTTTATGAAAATGGGAGGGGGGGGAGGGAATAAGATCCTATGACCCTAAAAGGGATATGTATTCAGAGATATCACTCATACATTTTTTGCCTCTGACCACTAGAAAGAAGAAAAAAAACATCCAGAAAGTCAAATGTAAATGACGCTACGGATGAAAAACAAAAACTTATTTATAACTATTTTTACTTAAATCTTAAGAGACTGTGTTATCTTATTTCATAAAATAGTAGAGACTGTGTTCAAACCATGTAAATAAAATCATCATTATCAGTGGCACTACAGCCCATTTAGGGCTCTTGCCTGCTCCACAGCATCCTCCCATTCGGATCGATCCATGGCGTTCAATTGCCATGCGCAGACCTCCAGATGACATAAGTCCTTCTCTACATCAAAAATCCATCTCAGTCTTGGTCGACTGGTGAGCCATCTGCCCCTGGGTTTCAGCCAGTAAATCACTTTTGCTGCTGTGTTATCCTCTCAAGGTGTCCTGTCCAGTGCAGTCTGCCTTTTTAATTGTTGCAGCTATGAGTGGGTCTTCGAACTAATGATATATTGCTTTGTTTGTACTAATTATCCATTCATCATTGTCTATCACCGGACCGTATTTCATCCTGGTCACGAGCGCGTAAATGAAATAGTTGATTTCCTGTCAAGCCTCTCAACAGTATGAAGGTACGTTATTTCCTTATTCTATTTTGTTTTTTTATTGATGTGTTTTTCTGACAAAGGCTTCCAGTTGAATTTTTTTTTTATTGTCTTGGCCTTCAAATGATAGTCCTAAAGACATGCATACACCATACCCATGACTCTTAATGGATTAATATAATAAGTCGCATCCCCCTGAACAAAAAAATCAACATGAACACATGAAAGCTGGTGGCATGTCATTTTTTTTTTCATTCAGCACAATTAATATAAAACATGTAAAGAGGGAGGGGGGGGGGGGGGCTTGCCTGTTAGAAGAGGGAGCAGGGACACACCAGAAGCAAAATATATATAAATATAAGAGATTATAATATATAATAAGTCGCATCCCCCTGAACAAAAAAATCAACATGAACACATGAAAGCTGGTGGCATGTCATTTTTTTTTTTCATTCAGCACAATTAATATAAAACATGTAAAGAGGGAGGGGGGGGGGAGGCTTGCCTGTTAGAAGAGGGAGCAGGGACACACCAGAAGCAAAATATATATAAATATAAGAGATTATAATCCGCAAGTGGCTAAAACATTCATTGGTTTTTCTTATAGGGTTTGACTATCCTTGAAACCCTGCCTTTGCACCCTCAAAAAAATTATGTCTATTAACTCCAAACTATTGCATTTACAAACAGTGTCAAAGTTAGAAGATACAAGTGGATGTACTAGATACCTGGAGTATCGAATTCTACCAACACACGGATGCCGCGGATTCTAGCATGCTCTATGACGTCTGCAACATCTTTAGGAGTGTACACATGACTGTTTGCATTAAAAGCTCCCTAAAAACAAATTTTAGAAATGTTTCTTCGCTTTTGCATCGAATTATTTGTGTGTGTTTAAAGAAAAAGATAAGATTTCTGTTTGAATGGGGATGAAATATAAAACATATATTACATGAAATATATTAGAACAAATTTATCTAACCTTTAGTAAGAAAAACCAGTTAAAACAAAAACGTTCAGCCCACCAAAACTTAAAGACTGGTAAATTGAAGATTATTTTACAGCTACCAATGTTGGCATTTAAAAATCTTGCAAATCATTTTTTGATTCAGTCATCTTATTACCTCCAGGCTCAGATTTGGGAATGTTTTGCTGACATAAGGGAAGGAGGGATCATCAACAATGTGCCAGTGAAATACATTCAGCTTGTTTTGTGTCATTGCATCCTGTAATTAAATGTTATTTTAAGTAATATGTAAGGAAATATTATTCATCATTAAAAAGTTGTTTTATTTTACTATTTTACAGGCAAGGTTTTTTTTTAATCTGTTCGAAGATAGTTTTTTAAAACTTGCATCTCTACCAATGTAATTGAAAGAAATACAAAAAATCTCTTTAATTTTCTGATATCCTAGATGAGTAAGAAATTAAACTAGTTTTCCTGACATCTCACTATAAGAGTAAGAGATTTCATTATTGAGTTCCTTAATATGAAAATAGTTCAAAATATTATCTATTCCTTTCTATTTATAATAGGTACCAAGATAAATTATGTTTATTACAAACCTATTATAAATAGAAAGGAATAGATAATATTAGTTTTTGAACTATTTTCATATTAATAAACATAATTTATCTTGGTACTAGAAAAACAAATATATCAAATCTTGATTTTTTCCTTATCATTTACTGCAAGACAATGACCTTTCCTTTAGGAAAATAGAAATTTGAGAAAATTTCAAGTATCATGTTTTTTCTAGGACAGAAAGAAAAGCCTCCAACTCCAATTCTAAAAAAGAAAAATAAATTCTCCAGATAAATTTACCAGTGTTCTCAGTATGTAATGTTTTGCTATGAAATGCCTGGAAGTGTCAAGAAGAAGCCCACGATGTTGAAATCTTGGTGAATCAAGGACAAGAGACTGATTGACAGCAAACTAATGGATAATAAACATTTTAAAAAATTGACAAAATTCTAATTTTTAAAAAATAATTGTTAAAAGTGCTCCAATTTACTTGTCATTTGTACCTATCTTTAGGAATATTTAGATTTGTACATCCTTTACTAGCTTGTCCATCATGTTTTTTTTTTTACCTGGTTAATAAATGCATATATTTTCCAAGTGGTCAATATTTCACCAACAATCTTCTCAACATATATTAACAAGCAGGGCAAAGTAACACTATGCATAGATTAAAGCTCACTGGTCTATTTCTTACTTTTCGTACCAGTGTTTGGGATTCTGTTTAGAGGTTTTCCACTTTGAAGGTTGGCATGTTTTAATTAATGTGTTTTCTTGGTCAACTTATAAATTATATTTGAATGAATGTATAAGGATTTCTTATACTTATGTTTTCATTTAAGAATTTAAAAACAGTTTGTACAACTTCTATTGAAAGAAAACAATGCAAGCTATGGTGTTTTCATGAATTGTCACATGGCTATTGGCTTTTTAAATAACTAATCACTCACCAAATAAGCTATAAATCATTCAAGCTACCATACATAGTAAATTCCATAATATATAATAATAAGCTAAACATTTTTAGTTTAAAAACTAGTTCAAAAGTATTTTGTACAGATTGATTTCTGGTCTATGTTATGTAAAATTTATATTTACAGCTCCTGAATCCTGCTGATACACAAGTTGACTGAAAGTTTCTAAGCCTCTGAGGGCACCCCATACTTCCTTTGCCTCTATGCGAGAAACATCTGGTGACACTATGAGGGAATCTGAAATGATACACTGAATTTTAAATATTCTTTTTAAAACTACCAGAATCAGCATTGATATTTAAGAATGAGTTAATTTATATATATACATTAAAATTTAAGTCAGCAGTGGCAGATCCAAAAACAATGTCATGAGTGGATAAACAATAACAGAGGACCAACAGCATGGAAATTATAATCATTTGAATACCCATATTGCTACTAATCAACATGGAGCTAGGTCACCATTGGGCAATATGATAACCTCCTGGTAACTGTAAAAAAGCGCAAACTGGAATGGTAGGGCCACATGACAAGAAAACAAGGGCTCACCAAAGAAATCATGCAGGGCAGAACGAGAGGAGGGAGAAGAAGAGAAAGACAGAGAAAAAGTTAGGAAGATAACATCAAAGAGTGGACAGGACTAAAACTAGGCGATGCTGTGTGAGGTGCAGAAAACAGAGAGGAATGGAAGAGGATAGTTTTCATGTGATCTGTGGCACCCCAACGGTCCAAGGACTAAGGGACATGATGATGATGATGACATTGCAGCAAATGCCATATTTCAATGCCAATACAACACAGCAAAAGCTTGATGAACTTGGTCTCATAGTTTGATTTTAAAAGAAATTAAAAATCAAGTCTCCTTCATTTGTAAGTAATTCTTTGGCATCAAATTATTTTTATTTGTATGTATTTAATGTATCAAGGACAAGTAGAGCACTTATTTCAGTAAAAGATTATATCATTGGATATAAATAGTGATAATGTTTGCTAATATTCCAATATTAAGAATATCTGCCTTTCAACCAACAAGATGCATGATCAATAGGGGTGTGCCGGATCCGTTTTTTCCAACCGGATCCGGATCCGGATTTTCTTATGCGAAATCCGCCGGATCCGGATTCCGGTTTCTCCCGGATTCCGGATTTTGGTACTATTGGTAGATACTTCGGTAAGTCAAGGTGGACTACTACTTTTTGTGTATGGGAATTCGCAATCGGCGCCAAAAAATCCGAGTTTTTAATTTTCCGATGTGTGTGTCTATTTATTATTAAATTAGTACTTTCGATATATATTTGAGTTCCGTTCCATTTGGATAAGTGTCTTACGAGAGACGCCATGTTTCTACGCGTTCGCAGCAGGTTATGCAGCTCGCTCAACCTAATTTCGCCATGGGGTTGGCCACGCCCCCCTTTTTAATGGCGGAAGTTGACGATACTTAGGAAATATTAATTTATTATCACTATTTACATCAAAATAATTGATAACTTGTGTTTCAGAATGCATTTAAAGACATTTAAACTGGAATGTTTTAATTTGAGCTTTAACAACCCGGTAGAATCCATATTATAAATGATCAGAATTTACCGTGTGCAACACGTTGTCATTGGCAACCATTCACAGCCACTTGCATAACTGTATCGTAGTACTACCTCAGAGTTTCATTCATAAGAGTTTGCCGTGTGCAAAAACTATTAAACCATTGGTCAGGGAAAGCTTTAATTAATTATTCATGTGCCAAAGTTGAAAGTTTAAACTAAGTCTAAACAGTATTTTAGTGATAAGGCAGGGAATGCGTTGCCTTATATAAACTATATAGTCATTGCGCATGACGGGATTGGTGGAATGAGATCACAGAATGTGGAGATGCAGTCCATGTTAAAAAATGACAAACCAAGTCGTACTTTAAAAATTCATAACTTTAAAACTACAACAGCTAAAAATATGATTTTGGTGTTATAATTCTTTAAAAAATTACATCTTTTCAACTATGCCATTGGTTTATTTTTACAAAAAGTTTAAATTTTCTTATCAAAGTCCCTACACTATTGGCCACTATTAGCGGTGCTGACTCTAGCCTCTGGTATGTACGGAATATTAAACATTAAACAAGCTCAACGCTCGAAACAATCGATTAATGTATCGTGATCGTGTGAAATTCGGGAAAGAGAATTACTTTTATTTCAGATTATGATCCGGTGAGTCACAAAATCTGGCAAATTCCGAAATCCGGTATATTCCGGATTCCGGAATCCGGTTGTTCCGGATACATGTAAATCCGGCGGAACCGGATTTCACCGGATAGTGCAAAATCCGGCGGAACCGGATTCCGGACCGGGGTCCGGCACACCCCTAATGATCAAATAGCCATACAAACTAATACTAATTTTTTAAATTCAAAGTTCACAGTACAAAATCTACTGAAACTAGAACCAGAAAGATGATTTTGGTTCTTTTGTTAGTTTCAAAGTGAGCCTTTTTTTTTTTATAATTTTGTTCACAAAATGCCTACTCTAATTAAATGTATTCTGTAAATCTTCAGGGAGGGTATTTTTTTATGTTCTATTCTACACCCTCCTCCTCCCAAAATCTTGTATCTACCGACGTTTATAGGAAGCATGTGCTAATATTAACTTACAAGACTCATCTGACTGGAGAGAAGGATAAATTCCACCACTGCAAGGTGTCTCAACAGCTACTTCAAGTACTTTAATGATTTGACCTGATACTTCTGGCTTAAATCTCAAAGACCTGATTTTTTCAAAAAAGAGAAATAAAGAATATATGTATTCTAATTTATTCAAAGCTGAATTGAAAACTCAAGTATTTTTCATTGCTGAATATTATAAATTCACAAGATGTTTTGTATTTTTTAATCATGGCACACAATTCAGTGAGAATAGCCTAACTATATCAATTACTCTAGTAAATGGTTCTCACACTGTATAACTATATGCCTGTGACCCTTTGACTTTGATAACAAGTGCCAAGCTGTGGCGACCCACAATGGCCACAACAAAGATTATACACAGAAATTGAGAAACATGCAGTGTTTGTAAGGAAAATCTGGTAAATTGTGAGGACTAATGCCACTATTTTATCGAATTTCACGAATGTATCCCTAAATCTATCCCTATGCCTAACCTGAACCCTAAATCGATCCCTATGCCTAACCTGAACCCAAAATCAATCCCTCAACCGAACCTAACCACCTAAACCCTAATTCACTGCAACTATAATAAACACCCAAAAGACGCCGTGGCATTCGTCCTCAGATTTAGCGGAAAATCTAAATTTAATCCTAATGAAATTATAACAAAATGAAAAGAAAACTTAAATTGTTTAAATTAAATTAGCTGCTGACATCCACAAATGAAAATGAATTGAATTATATATTTTGGTGTAGCTGTGGACGTGGTATGACCAAGCAAAGGAAAAGCTGTCTCATGCACAATACATACATTATGAATCCCCCCCCCTTTAATTAATAGCCACATTGATTAATAGGCACACCTTCCACTTCCAAAGCCCTTGAATGTTAAAAGATAGTATCTGAAGTATGCGTTCCTGAGAATGTCACAGTCGACTTCGCCAACACTGACGAACTTAAAATTTGTTGCATCTAGAACCATGACTGTTGCACTAGGTTCATAACTTCTAGGCATCGGCCAGGGCTGACCCACACTTTGAACTGTTGGGTATGTTGCTTTTGCATGATGGTTGGAAATAATAAAAAGCGAAATAATGAACAGAAAAATGATCGTTGGAATTGGTTTCCTCATGGACGCCATTTTGTATGTCACATGACTTTTATTTATTTTTTATTTTTTTTTAAAGGAAGAAAATTTAAAAAGAAGAACGAATCAGCTGTTAGCAATTACCATTGGATTTTAGACTACTTACCATATACACACATTAAATAAAAGTCATAGAAAATACGAGTTTGCTTTAAATTTTTAAAAAGTTGTGTAGATCTATTGTTTTGTTTAAATACTGGTATTATTTTGGTCGGGGGCAATCCATAAATGACGTCACGCAAATTTTGCCTATTTTTACCCCCCCCCCACAACCTCCCCATCGTCACAAATCGCCACAAAAAGTTAGACCCCACCCCCTACCCCCTAACCCCTCAAATATAGCGTCACTAATCTCTGCACCCCCCCCCCCCC
>CAXITT010000038.1:1929712-1979390 GCA_964033795.1 Lymnaea stagnalis
CCCCCCCCATAAAAATTCCCTGTGTCCACTACTGTCCCTTAAAAACCCTTAAGAAATTTACCTCCCATGGATATCAAATTGTTGTTCGTCAATCAGGAGTCGACCATGACCACTTTAATCATCAGATTTGTACTAGTTCTGTCTGTGGATGCGCAGATGGCTAATGAGGCCGATTCTGACACTAAATTTTATTGTGCCATAGGTGCAGGGGAATGATGGGTCATCTCCAGGAGCAGAGCCAGACCGGGTCTTTCTGGCATGTTCCTTGCGCTCTGCAGCCGCTGTTCTGCCAACTTCATGTTGCATGGAGTTCCTGTGTGTAAAGTGGAACGCCATGATGTTCGATCCTTTGCCTTTTTCCTCCCACGTGTCTGGGTTTATGTCGAACGCTTTCAGTGAGGCTTTTACGTTGTCTTTAAAACGTTTCTTCTGCCCGCCAGCAGACCGCTTTCCTTGTTCGAGCTCACCATAGAAAATTCTTTTGGGCAGATTGTCGTCGGAAATTATCACAACATGCCCCGCCCTGCGAAGCTGGGACTTCCTTCATTAAGATGGTAAAGATGCTGGGGAGACCTACCTGTGTGTGCACCTCAGTGTCTAGGACTCTGTCCTGCCATTTAATGTTGAGGATTTTTTTGAGTCTAGTTGTATGAAAGTGGCTCAGCATTCTTGCATGGCGTTGGTATACCGTTCACGTTTCACAAGCTTAGAGAAGCGCAGGGAGAACAGCCGCCTGATATACTTTCAGTTTAGTTTGAGAACAGCCGCCTGATATACTTTCAGTTTAGTTTGAGTGCTGATACCTGTCCTGGTCCTTATGTTCTTAATCAATTTTCCATAGGTTGCACTGGGTCTCGCAATATGGAGGTTAACCTCGTCATCGGTGGTTGCGCTTTGGGGCAGTGTGCTGCCGAGATAAGAAAAGATATTCACCAGCTTAACTCTTTCGCCATATATTTGCATGTTGGGCTCAACATAAGGTCTTCGAGGAGTTGGTTGGTATAGGACCTCAGTATTTTTTGTGTTAATGGTGAGCCCGAAGTTTATGCAAGCATTAGAAAAGTTTGTAACGCAGCATTGCAATTCCACTTCTGATTCAGCGTTTAGGGCACAGTCGTCTGCATACAGGAGGTTCCTGATGGTACCTGTCTGGACCTTCGTTTTGGCATGTAGCCTTTGTGGTTGAATACATTGCCGTCAGTTCAGTATCTGAGGCCAATTCCAGCGTCTCCCTCTCTGCAGGCATCGGTTAGCATTGCGGAAAACATGAGGCTGAAGTACACATCCTTGTTTCACTCAGTTTGTTACAGGGAATGGTTTGGACGTCTCTCCATTATGCCGAACTCTAGCTTGCATGCCATCATGACATCAAGAAGCAAATGTATTACAGATAATTAGATTTTTTTTTATTACAACCTGTTCCAAATTAAGAATACGTTCACAACAACAATTAAAATAATAAGTGGACGTTAAAGAACATATTACCGTATTCCATGTGGCGTACATATGGTATGGCAGGTACGGCGGAGGCCACGGGCGCCACTTGAAAGGGGTTGCAAAAAAACTTTTTTTTTTTTTTTAAAGTGGCAGCGTCTCATCTCTAGGGACCACAGTGAGTTTCATTTGGTTGAAGGGGGTTAGTGGGGCACTAATAAAAATGGAGAGAAATTTAGTTGCAAACAGAGTAATTGACATCATAACTTAATCACAGATTGAAAAGGAAACGCAGAAGTGGCGGGATATCTAGACAAGAATTCTCAACTGCATAAAATTTCTTGCAACTCAAAATCTAGCTTAAGCAGCTCTGCGTGGACACAGTGAATCACTTCAACAAGACGATCATGGCTCTGGTGTGGGAGATTTTCTTGGCTTATTGAAGCAACTGGCTGTTTTTTACCCCCTCATGAAAGATCACTTGGCGTATATGAAATATCATGCTTGGATCCACGTCGTATCGCCCCCCCCCCCGGTGTGCAGAATGAGCTCATCCACTTCATGGAATCCACTGTTCGCCAGAATTTACTGAGACGCGTTCGTAGAGACAAATAAATACTACGTTCATGGTATCATGTTTGACTCAACTCTTGATCAAGCACACTGTGAGCATATTTCAGGGGGAGTGAGGTACGTGGAAGTTGATTTTGAGAGGAAAGAGGTCTGTGTTAAAAAGTCCTACTTTGGTTTTTATCCAGATAATCCAGAAGGATGCTAAGAGCTTTGTTCATGGCAGCTTGAACCAGTAAGAGAAAGGTGAAATGGAGCTGGACGTTTTTGTCGATCTCAGTGTTATGGCAACGCTGCTGTGATGGCCGGACGCAGAAGTGGTGTCCAACAAAGGATAAGTGAGAAATACAAGTTGGCTTTGTGCGTCAATTGTGAAAATCCCTCGTTCAACATGCAGCAAAGCAGGAACCAATGATGGCGGCATTTTTGGGGCCGTTCAAGCCCTCTTCGTTAATTTTTTTCCTCTCGTTCAACACGGCGTTAGAAAAACTTTAAAAGTTCCATGGTTGTGAAGTAATAGTAATAGTCTGAAACTAGGTGGAGCGCATGGGCAGATGCAGTAAACCCCTTTCAACAAGTACCTGCAAGTGCTCCAGGACTTGCATGACATCATAGACATTACAAATGAGACCAGTGAAACATAAAATGAGGCAACCAAGTTGTATAATCACATGTTGAGTTTTGATATTATGACATTGCTGGTATTTTCGGAGAAGATACTCATTATATGCTTTGACCGTGTTCAAAAGAGGCTACAAGATCCTAACATTCATTTTCATGATGCTGGCCTGGAACTAAACGCTCTTCGAGATCATTTTGATGAGAAACGAGAAGTGTGGGTCAGTGAATCTCTCGAAAAGGGACTTGATATCTGTAAAGGATGGAATGTTGAGGTGTAAAAGCGTCGGAGACGAATGGCTGCGGGGAAATCACTAGATCAGTGGTCTCAAACTCAAATCATCGGGGGGCGCGGGAGGTAGAGTCTAATTGAGACTGGGCCGCATCAAGTATTCCACACAAAAAAAAAAAATCGATTACAAATACAATAAAGTACCAACTGTTACAATCTACTCAACCTTTATTAATAACAAATAAAAATATGTAGGGTTCGTAAGAACTGGATTTCAACTTCTTCCTCCACGCCTTGTTGCCAGAGAACTGGCAGCGTTTCTTTTTTGCATAGCTGAGCAATATTTATTGGCTTGAGTGGGCAAGCAACTGAGATCCTCAGTATAGCTTGAAGATGCTCAGCAGTAAGTTTGGCCCTTGAATTTTTGTTTTACATTAACCTTCCTGAACTTAGAATTGAAATGAAGATCACTCAGCACCATTTAAAGCGGAAAAAAGTGGGGGGGGGGGGGGGGGTTTACATCTGCCCCATTAAAGGAGAAAAGGGCAGAAAAAAGTTTGAAAAAAGGTGAGGAGTGAGTTTACATCTGCCACATTAAAGGAGAAAAGGTCAGCAAAAAGTTTGAAATAACAGTGGCTCTGTGTTTTGAAGTCTAAAACATGTGATGAAATTCTTCCTGTTGCTGTGCAATGGCATCAGTATCCTTACTACTGAATGGTGTGTCCGAGTCCATGAGAACTTTTGCATTTTGGGAAATGGATAGATTTCTCTAAGAACCATAACACAAGTTTTGTGCAGAATGCCCTGACATTGTCACAGGCAATCTGACAAGTTACCCCTGGTCTTGTAATTTCTTGTTGAGTACATTCAGCTCCATTTGTAATGTCAAGAAGAAAAGCCAAGTCCATGAGCCATTTGGGATCACTTAGTACAGGAAAAAACCACCTCATCCTTCTCACGAAGACTTAAATGCTAAAACGTGTTCAAACAGTTGGCAGGAGCAGGCAATATTTATGAATTATTGATGCGAAGGAAGATGCTATTGTAGGGGAGAATGAATTTTGATTTTTTATGTAGAAAATGACTTTGACTAACCCTATTTTGAAAGTGACAACCTGACAGGCCCGGAATATCCCTCAATCGTAAATACTAGGGGAAATTTTAATGGTTATTCTTTGATACTGTGACAGATTGGTACGATTGTGCATTACCCACTAAATGACTTTTTAAATTTTAAACTTTTCTCAAAACCGCACTTTGGCCATGGCCATGTTTGTTTCATAAAATGCTATAAAATAAAAATTTAGTCCGATTTTAAAACGGATTTTACCATTATAATCAACGTCCAAATCTACACAAACATAATAAAATCAGAATTATTTCGGAGAGATTCGTCTGAAACCGTCGCGGAGGGTCACATTATAGAAATGAGAATGGCGAAAACGCGCGGGCCGCATCAACACTAAAACTCTTTTGTCATGTAGCGGGCCGCAAAATATCGTCTTGCCGGCCGCAAATGGCCCGCGAGTTTGAGACCCCTGCACTAGATACCGGTACTGGGTTAACGTAGAAAAATGAAACCGATATGGTCATCAAGGTAACACTCGACCGTATTCAAAGGTTCACTCGTTTGAAAAGTTTTGTTTCTCCTCGACATCGAGGGACTGTGTTGTGTGGACAGTGAACTTTAACAAAAGCTTGAGTTTTATGTGAATTTTACCGCCCTGATACTGATAGCAGCTATATGAAGAGATTTTTTTTTATTGCAGATGATGCTATCAAGTCGTAGCAACATAAAGATAGCACGGCCTGAAGAACTTCTAGAGTTCATTTTTTAATTTGGAGATGAGAGTGAGAGTCTTTCCTAATCTTCACATTTCTTTTCAGATAATCATTGTATTTTCCATTGCCAGTTGAAAAAGATAGTTCAGTATAATGAAATTAAATCTTTATAGAAGTGAAGGGCATATATGTGAAAGTCAGACTCTGTGATCTTGCCAAACTCAGATTATAAACTGAGAAAACTGACTTTGATCACATCATATAACGGTTTGGATCAGTAATAGCATGAAAAGTGCATTTTTAATTTTTATCTTGTGTCAATAAAGTGACATGATTTGTTAATTAAAGATTTGTTAAATTGCTAATTTAATTTGATATTAAAAGAAATTAAAATAATAACCATTTACACTTAAACTAAGTTAAACGGACTTATGAAATTAAATGTAAGAATCCGTTTTTTAATTATTATTTTTGCAGTTGATGCACTCAGAAGTTTTAATGTAAAAAAACAACTTAGGAAGGTCTATTTTGAGTACAAGATTTGAATAATTCTAAGCTGTGTTAGATCCAAAAAGTGATTTATATGCTAAAGATTTAGATTCCTTGACCATAAAAACCATTTCTGGAATTTGCAATAACACACTACTAGCATCATTATCAATTCAATAGTTATTCAGAACACTCTTGGAGTTAACACTGCGCACATTACAAACATGTACAGCATACACGCAGTATATTTTTCTATCCTTTGAAATTTAACTTAAAAAGGCATTACATTTAAACATGCTTCCAAGTCTTCAAAAGTAACCCCAAAATTTGTCAATGGCCAATGCAAATTACAAATAAAATCTGACTTCCCACCCCACCTCCTGGACACAAATACCCTGGGTACGTCCCTGCATATTCCTTCTTTAGAGTCAATTTTTGTTTTGAAAAGTTATGTTTTATTTTACTATTTATAATTCTTGATATTTGGAACCTAGAGTTTGATATAATCTGGGGGGCACCAAATTCGTTTGAGTGCTTAGGGTATCCAGATGCTGTAATCTGGCCCAGCTAGCTCATCCCTTTGTCTTATTTGCTGGGCATTTCGCTTTGATATTTTCAAATGTGACTGGATAAACATTTTACAACAGTAAAACTCAACCTCCGATTACCTTTACTATCCTCCCATGCATGCCAGGGATTTGAACAGAAATAAAATAAAACAATGCACATATTCCAATGTTAAAATATACATACAACCAACAAACTCTGAAGCTGTTACTCTAATTCTAACATTTGCATCACTAATCCAGATTCAACACTAGTTACTGCAATGTTAAGTGTTTTGCAAGAAAAACAAAACAAACAAAACTGATCTAGCTATGTTTTCGAGAATTTCTTTGCGACTCTGTATTTTTGCTACCGTGGCCCGGTACAGTGTCATGACGAGGAATTTGGAAAACTCTGGTCAATACTGTAGGCCTTTGTTATTTATATTACTTTTATTTAGTCAAAGTTTAGAAAGTGGAAAAGGGAAGTAGAATAAAGAAAGATTTTTAAAAAAGCAAAAAGTAAATAGCAACAACAGGTTGTTGTTTGTTTTTATTCTTAAACTTAAACTTTAAGATTTATTTTCCACATGACTTGGACACTATTGATAATAAGAGTAGACCTGCGTAAAAGTGTTTGATATTCAGCCATCTCTTTTTCTCTTCCAATGCAATGTTTCACAGTAGTTTCGCTGAATAGATTAGCATTTGTTATTCGGGGATCCAAGTAGATGTGATCATATATAATATTAATTTTAGCGCTGTAGCACAAGAGAGATATAGGCTATGCATCTAATTTTTATTACCAAACCAGGAACATTTGTACCTTTTTCCCTGTGGCATTAGATTGAATTCCCAAATGGCCGCTGGATCAGAAAGATGATAATAAGTATAAGTTCATATCAACAAATAAAAAGTAATTGATGATTAATTATTTTTTTTTGGGGGGAGCTGGTGTGTATGTGTGTTGTCCTCAGAAATACAAGGTAAGGGAAAAGTAATTTTTATTTTTGAAGTAATTTTATTTGATATGATACAGTTACTAAGGTACCATACTTAAGTATGAAATTACATTGGTGGCTAATTAATTGGCAATAATTCCATTTTCTTACAACCCTAATGTAGGCTACATTAAAGAGGCCTATGGATAACTTCCTGAAAAAAAATGATAAAAAAGCAAGTGTATACGTTTTAAATGTTTATTTGGAAATAATAATTTCTAAATGAAATACGAAAAAAAATAATTAAAATTAGAATGCTTCCACTTAAGAACAATTAAGCAAGGTCTTTGTTCACTGCAGGTCTCTTGCACAAATCCTGAAACAAACAATGTAAATATGCGATGTAGTTTAGTATATACACATGAATTTATTTATTAGGGTGAAACTTAATTAAGATCTTACAAGGCTTCATTGATAATTATTTATTACAAAATAAGTGCATTGGAATTTTTTTTTTCAACTTTTGTATTACCGTAATTTAGTCTCTCATTAGTTTCTTTGCTTTACTATGTTTCTCTTATTAGTTTTTTAAATTAAGTAGGTTGTAAAAACAGAACTCTCAAATAATATTACATTTAACCCACAAACTGTCCATTGTGTGTTTCTTCCAATTATTATTTGTTGGTACAAAATTATCTGCAACATAGTTTTGAACAAGTCCTGTTGTGGCAGCATCGCCTATTCGTTCTAGGCTTAGGTCTGCATCATCTGAACTTTCGCTTTCTGACCCACTATAAAAATAATCGTAATTATCATTGTTTTCGCATGAGATTGGAAAAATCAAATTCCGAATCACTTAAGTCATTAACTAAAAAGAATCATCAAAAAGATTTCTAACTGATTTATATTGTAAGCCAGATGGTCCAGCTATGGCCTCATCCACTTCACGAAAATCTAAAAATTTTGCTTGATAAAGATCATTGTAAAAATAACTCATAAACTTAAGTTGATTTATTATTAAAAGGAAGTAGTTTTATTTGGTGTAAAATATTGGACTGGAACTTATTCTTTCAATGCATTTTTTATCGGCCGTTTTTATCGGCCGACACAGTTTGGGAAGAGGAAATCGGCCGATCAGTTCGTGGGTTAGATCTAATGATAAAAACATAAACAAATGTCACAAAATTTCTAAATTTTAGTACCTTTATATCATCATTTTCCTTATTTACAAATCACAATAGTTGATTCAATTGGTGAATCTGAGTAGGAATCCGTACTCTGTGGAGGTCCATTAATAACTAACATCTGCCTCCTAAACAAAATAAATGATGCCGATATTCCAACCAAAAAGAACAAAGCAAATCCAGTGGTAAAAATGGATTTGTACTTAGTTGAAAAGGGCATATTCTGAGGACAAAACAAAAATGAATAAAATCATCTGCACATTAAATTAAATATTGATCTAGGAGACAAATGCTTTACTTATATGCCTAGGTAAATACTAATGCCCCCTCCCCACTATTACTACTACCTACTAGTACACAACACTACACACAAAAAACTGTCAACAGCACAACTAGATCTATAACTATAAAATATAAATAAGCTATTGAGTATTAGTGGAAAAATTAACTTTTCGTTAATTTAATATTTGAAAGCAATGAATGGTAATAAATTTAACAAGAAAACTTATGAAAGTGTGCCATTATTTATTGAATTGCAATGGCAATTGGATTTATTTATATTAATACTTGTAATTAATTATAATTATAAGTAATTATTTATAAGATTAAACAAGTTGTTTTGGGAGAACATAATAATAATAAAAATGAAGGATAATCATGCTGACTACACTACTACATTAATGAAGAATATTAAACAGAACTTCACCGATCCAGGAATGCCTTCTTGTTGCCATCCCTGATGAGCAAATACATTTGGTGTGGCCGAAAGCTTTCTCTTGGAAGGAACTGCACTAGGCGTCGCCGCTCTTTTGAGAAAAGTATTGAGTTCGTTCTTGAAGTGCCTTGATAACATAGCCATAATTTGCCTTACTTATATGTGGAATATCGTAAAACCTTCTTATCAAAATTGTATAGAGAATTTAGACAATTGATTTATAATTTATGCAAACAGCATGAATGTTAAAAGGTATTTAACTTTCATGTAAACTGAATTTCAGTTAAAAATCTTTTTAGGAAATGCCAGATTTTTATTTTAGAATATGGTAAACATAGTTACGGTTTTAAATATCAAAAGTGAAGGCCTTACTTAATTATTCTCTTATTGCTTGCCAACGTTTTTGGGAAACTGTCTTGTAACTGCTTAAGTAAATTAGATTATCATAAATATCTAGGTGAAGAATATTTCTGGCGCCCCGTAACGGCATCACAAAATTAGTATTTTAAAAAAATCATAAATAATATTTAAATTTAAAACAAACAAATAATTTAACAACGCGAATCTTCATGATTAATTCATTAGTTCCATAAATTGTATTATCCTGAAGGTGTTACAATCGTAAATTTCATCCAAAACGAATCAGTTTTATGGTGCTGGTGACACGATACAGGGCCTATAGCTTACGGGGCTGTCCATTAAATACGTCAACAAAACATGTGGGAAAAAAGTGAGGGGTGGGAGGGGGGGGGGGTAAAAGTTTAAGTTTTGACAAGGAAGAGGGGTGAAGGTGAGACAGCAAAAATTGACGTCAATAATTCTATTTTATTTTCTTTGATATAAATATATATGTATTATTAATTGGCCTCCATAATTTAATGTAAAATATTGTGTTAATTTCAATTTTATTGGCTATAAAAATTATAATGGTTAGATTAGTCCCTGCTCCTCATTATTTTTTTTTATTTTTTTTTTTTGCGGCCAATAGTGTCTCTGCCAAAAGATTGAGATGGGTCACGGCAATTATTGAACAAAGAGAGAGAAAATGCTAATATTTTTACAGCTAAATGGTCAGATTATAAAAGGATGATGTCAGCTGGTCCATAATAATAATATTAATACAGAGAGGCAGTATTTACTCTCATTTGAATGAATAGCAGAGTTTTAGGTTTTATATATTTAATTTTCATTCGCTACAACTGTGGCTATTTTGGAGAAAGGTTGCCCACTTTGGTCTAGAAATGATTATTCAATAATGATGCGTTTCACAATGTTGAGACGTCAAGTATGGACACTCAACACAATGTTCTCCTGATCTCCTGTAATAATCAAAGCTATCTTACGCACCGCGCACAGGAAAGACGTTCATTTATATGCACCAATAAAACTTACAAGAAACATTGATGACCGAGCTAGCCGCATGGCAAAATCCTGATTTCTCTTTATTTGTGTAGCTCATATTAAGGACAAAATACAAACGTGGATCTCCAGATTTTCCTACGGCCCGAAATGTGTTCCTTCAAAACTTCCACACTACACAATCTCAGAAACACACCCGGATCTATCAAAAAAATTTTCACAAACCCTTCATAATCACCGACATCTCACCACTTATGACACACTTAATCCAATTACTACAATAAGGATAATTAAGGCAATGACAAATTAATCATTTGCTATGCTCTATTGCAAAATAGGAACATTTGGCTTATCAACATGAATATGAAAAAAAACACAACCTAGCAATAACTTTACTAACAATAATATTTAGAACTTATCAAGTCTTAAACAAATTCAGCAATAGATTTTAGTTGTTACAATGTTTAAAAATTTAATTGGTCTATGAAATTTTAACAAATGTAATATATGTGTTGTTCCCCATCTAGGGTTGTCTGAAGAATTAGATAAGCAATCCCTAACACTAAAGTTTTTCGTAAAAATCCTTTATAGGCCTATTAATTAAAAAAAAAAATATATATATTTTACATTAATATTCTAATGTTCCACCGCAGATTTACTACACCAACTATTTAAAAAACAACAACAAAGAAAATATTACGCACCAAATGCACTTGCAATACAAACCAACAATGCAGCATCAAAGGCAGGGACATACAAAACCACAATCATTTCATTAGAGACCTTATTCAATATTCAAATGACAAAAACATCCAGACTTACATATTATCCCTAGATCAAGAAAAAGCCTTTGATAGGGTAGACCACACATACATACATAAAATATTACAAAACAACAAACTGGGGGAGTATTTTTGTAATTGGGTTAAAATTTTATACAAGTCACCCATTAGTAATCTTATAAACAAGACACTTTCTAAAGACATTAAAATTGACAGATCAGTTAGACAAGGGTGTCCACTATCCCCTTACCTTTATATCCTATCCTTTGAACCCTTGTTAGAGAGAATTAGAAGGGAGGAGAGTATTAAAGGAGTAGAGATCCATGGGGGTAAGGAGATGAAGGTCATTGCATATGCAGATGACACAAGTTTTATTCCTTTTGCTGATAAGTCTATTTCAAATATGATATCAATATTTCAAGAATTTGGTAAAGGTAGTGGGTCTAAAATTAACATACTGGTAACTAAATCTGAAATTATGGGGATTGGTAGGTGGAAAGATAGATTAGAATTCCCTTTAGGAATATTAAGGAAAGATAGTCTTAGGATTTATGGGATTTATTTTTCAAACAAACAGACTCAAACTAACACAGAAACATGGCAAAATATTGGATAATCTATAAAAAACATAATTAGACAGACACAAATACACAGCATACACAATTTTTGGCAGGAGCACAATCATAAACACATATGTAATTCCCAAAATAATATACACAGGGAACATATGGGGGCCTCCACCAACAATTTTAAAACAAATCAACAATACAGGCACTTAGAATCAAATTAATAGGACAAGCAATTAGAAAGAAAGATGAACATATATTTACACATTATTACATAGGGATAAGGTTAGGACAGTTAATAAAAATTGACAACAGCACATCCCATTACATGGGGATAAAACAATCGGATTTTCATATGGCATGCATCCAAGCTTTAAAAGGCAACGAAACACTTATACACAAAACAACCAAAGAAATTTACAGACATTTAATAAAGAAACAAGCAACACCACTCTACAATAGGATAAAATGGACACATATTTATGGAACAATAAACACTAGAAATACATTTAAAAATACACACATCAAAGAAATAGAAAATAAAGACAAAGAAATAACATATAGACTCATGTACATCATGACACCAGTCTCATCAAGACCGTACAAGAACAGAGTTAGGCATACAAAATGTCCACTCTGCAGGAAAGGAGCTGATGAGACAGAACAACATTTATATCTGACATGCAACACAATCTTAAAGACTAAATCTACACTTAAACAAATCATACAAACAGGTACAGTTCACCCAGTAGATAAAGACAGAGCTATAACACTAAACACAATACCAGAATCCAAAAACAAGAAACAACACACAATAAGTTTAATCTTACTTTCACAATACAGAAAACATGTATGGCACTACAGACTTAAGGCTTTTTTTTCACAAACATAATTACACAAACATTACATTAAAAACAATTTTTAGATTTAAAATTCAAAACATAATTCAAGATATAGTTTAAGAAAATATAATCACTGAATAATACATTAAATTTTTTTTGTTATAATTCCAATTCATTTATACATTATGTTAAATAATTCATAATAGAAACAAATGTTTAATATAGTACAAGCTATTTATTTAGAATTTCAGTAACTAATTATGTCAATAAGTTATTTCAGCACATGATGTAAAACTTTGTTCAGATAACACTTCGGTAATTGTGCCTGTAAATAGTTTAATCTGTATGTAATTTGTGGATCATTAAAAAAAAAAAAAGTGCGAGTACTCTCGTAGTAACGAATTGGTTCCTTACTTGTAGAGAGGGAACGTCAAAATACCCTCTTTCTCTCACACACATCACCTTCCTCACCCCTTCAAGCAAATCATCGATCGCCCAATCTCTCTGCACTTAAATGTTGACAGTTTGACAGTCAATACAATACTGAAATGATCCTTAGTCACTTTAATGTTGACAGTTCAATACTGAAATGATTTTTCGTGATGCACTTTAATGTTTGCATGTCAATCCTGGAGTAGGCTTTAGGACAGTGGATCTGAAAACGCGACCACTTGGGAATCACCCAATAAGCCAGGGGTCGCTTGAGAACAGAAACTTGAAGTTTTTCTTAAAATATGCATTTTAAACCTATTTGTAGCCTACCATCTTTGATTTTAAGTTATTTTAAAAATTATATTCGGTAATCAGAGTTTAATTCTTAATGTCACTAAAATGTAACCATATTCCAGCATTACGAACTACCCGCCCCTTATTTTCTAAACTTCAGTTTTTCATATTTTAGGAATAATCCTGGCTAAGCTGCAACAACTTGGTAAATGTCATCAATGAGTTAAAGCACTAAAGGGTGTACGTTAAATGAAATTCTTTTTTAACAAATATCGCACGTTTGGTGCAAAATATTTTCTTTCTTTAAGTTGGTGTAATAAATCTGTGGTGTAAAAGCGGGTGGGATACTAGATTAATATGAAATATGCATATAAAGGAACGAATACAAAAAACTTTGTTTTCAGGGGTTGTTTAATTATTCTTCAACACATTAAAGCAGTAATAGTTTATTTGCATATAATATAACTTGCGGTTCTCCCTTTTAGAATAAGTACAACCATATAAATTATTCATTGCATAAAAGTGCAATGTGTTTGATTAAGCATTCAGAGTATTTTTAAACTCTCAAACATGTTTATTTGAGGAAATCTCTATTTTATTGCAATGTAAAAAACAGCAAACATACAAAGTAATTCATTTTAGTACTCCACTTCACAATATCCAGGTCCCAGAAGTTCCTCAGCACTGAAACCTCTCCTGAAATATAAATTTGAGTGTTTTAATATAATGGAGTATAGAATTACAGTTTAACATGCCCTAGAATCTTTTTCCATATAATTGCATTAGACTAGGATAAAAATTTATATTCAAAGTCAAATTTTCTTTGTAAGAAAATTACAAATTTATTCCAAGCATTTAGTGAGAATTGCATGAATCTGGTAAGGAAACCTTCAAGGCCAACAAGTAAAGAGGTCCCACGACTTACAAAAAAATAAACTTTCTGGTGGATGACCCCAGCAGTGTACAGCTGCAAATAAATCTCAGGAAGAAATGTTGCCAGTCATCCTTAAAAATATTTTCCTACCTGACCATTCGACATCTGTGTTCAGCTATGCGGTTCTCAGTAGCGCTTGTAACTATTTTTGTTGCATCACTTGAGCTCCACAGTTTTTCTGCTACAGCAGAAGCACGTGGCCTAATAAATGTAAAAATATATTCAAGAAGAAGGTAAATTTGAAAATCATAATCAATGATAAAATATATTTCTTAAGTATATTATAAAACACACATATCTAAACAGTCCATTTGTCAAGTTCTGTAAAGATATCTAGAAACACTCATTAATAAATTGAAAAAAAAAAACTATATTAGAAGTTTTGTTAAACGAATAATAGAAGCACAATAGATACAGTTAAAGAGTTAAAGAGAAATTTGAATAGATAATTTTATAATTAATAGTGCAGTAACACTTGTAATTTATTTTGAGCAGATCTGTTCTGATTCACATATGAGGCAGAAAAAAAACCACAAGATTATAATTTCTTCTAAGTTCTAGCTAGTTGTAATGATTCATAAATTCTCATTTGATGGATGGTTTGATTAATAATTTACAAGTATTGTTACAGTAACTGTTTTATTACTTAACTACAGGAGAATGTAAGCCTCTAAGTTCAACCTACTCTGACCCTATCTGTCACAGATATCATGATGAACTGAATGTGTGAACCACTAAGGGGTTGTTCGCAAATTACTGTATTTATTGGCGTATAACACGCACTTTTCTTCCCTGAAAATAGGGGGCAAATGATTGTGTGTTATACGCCGATATAATATTTAGTTTTTTTCCTGAAATTTCCTTCTTAAATTGAGGTGCGTGTTATACGCAGGGACGTGTTATATGACAATAAATACGGTACATCGGGCAAAAAATGACCTTTTCCATATGCGCAGAAGGTGTGCGCGACTGAGTTTTACGGTACCTTTAATACTAGAGACAATGTCGACCTCAAATTAATGTTTTTACAATTAATTGAATAAAGATTTTTCAAAATTAGAATATTTTAGATTTTTTAAAAATTTTGTGAACGACCCCTAATGGGAGACAATTGAGATAGTTAATATTCCTCATGCATTTTATACAGAGAATAGGGAGGTATAAAGACTGGCCTATTGAAGTATTTAATCAGGTCATGTGAGGACAACAGTTTGGAGATTGAAGCAGCCATGATAGGAGACTAATTTTGGATCAGGATTTTGTTCATAAGATCCTGAAGTGAATGGAGAGGATGTTATGAAATTGTTATACGAATTGTGATTTATGTGATTCAAATTATATATATTATTTCTGTGAAAGATATATTTCTTCTTATGGGTATTGTGATTGTTGAGATGAAAATAGACACTATTTTAACATTAACGTCTCGAATAATATTTATAACTTAATATAACAGTGACATAATTTTATGGTTGCAGCAGTGAAGGAATACTTTCTGATAGAAGAGGTGGTCGACTCTCGCAAGAGACATTAATTCAAAGTTGAAAGTAATATTATTTACAGTGTTCCTTCTAGAGCAATAATAATATATGAAAAACAAAAACTTATTCAAAATCAAATGTGTTTAATTCAAGATGGCGGTTGTTCCTTAATGAAAGTCATTTATGTTGTAATTTTCATTAAGTTAAATTGTTGTGACAGCAATTGTCAACTTTCACGTTAATACACGCAAATATTAATTCCAAAGTGGTGATTCTTCAGGGACATATACATATATTTATAGTGCTTCCTCAATAAATCTTTCAGAAACATTAACACTTAAAAGACTGGTGAATCCATAATTAATTCAAGAAATTTAACTCAAATCTACTGATGACACTATTAATGGTATTCCTTCCAAAGTTGTGATCTTTTGAAGAGATTGTTTAACACTATTAACAGTACATTAACATTGATTACAGAATTCAGTAATAGAGATATTGATAATTTTGTTTGAGTACTTCCCAAACTTAGATTTTTGAAAGTGACAGAAAACACAATATACTTCGGGTGACCTCCCCTGATTCCACAATCTACACAGAAGCAAGATCCTCAATAAGTTTAATTGATCCTTCTCACCAACACGGTCCTACTCATAGCTCTTCTGAGACCATTGAATTACTGAGACCCTTCTAGTACTTAACAAGCTCTAAGTTTTTGCGATATTGTATACATCATGCTAGCAGATCAAACATTTGTTCCCAGGCATTTTTTTCTTATTTTGTAAGCACCATAACTTAAATTTCATAAAGTTTGATATAGGGAACGTTGAGGTCACAAAGCCCCAAGCTCTAGACATGTAAAGTGAGAAAACATTTTTTTTTCTCCTTTAGCATGATTCTGATAAATTACTTGCAATAAATATGTTGCAAACCAAATGGATGACATATGATTTAACAACAATTGAACAAATAATATATACAAAAAGGAATCCTAAAACTAAAACACAATTACCATAATCTAGGAATGAGGTTGGTATCGTCCACAAATTCTCCCCACATGGTAGTCTCACCCCCTAGGACAAGAGATTTTTGTCCATCTGTACCTGGAAATTTGAAAATATCTGTTAAAATCCAACAAAATTTTTAAGTTCACACATTTGTTCTTCTACTTGGGCATATGATAGATACTATATATTTTCATTTATAATTTGGAGTCTGCATTTTTTAACAGTTAATTTTCTCAGAACATTAGCTTGTTTTGAGAGCATACCATTAAATGCTTGTGGATCACATAAGTAGTAGTTACTCCAATCACTGCCATAACTGATGTAGTTGAGGTACCAACAACTTGACAACAAAGTTTTCAGACCCAATCCTGTTACTTTAGCCATTTCGGCTTCCCATCCACCTTTCCATACATTAACCACCGTGTCTGGTGCAACCTAGAAGGAAATTCAGCAATAATTTAAAAAAAGAATTTTTCACATTTATGAACTTCAGAAACTGGGTATATATTAAACTTTACCTTTAGATAAATTAAGTTTATTTTAAAGAATTGAATTTTTTGTGTGGATCTTAATAAAAAAAATCCTGAAAAAATTTAACTTAAGAAATAATTTATAATAACAGAAAATAAAAGGCGAAAAACTTATTAAATTATGGATAAGTGACATAACTAAACTTTTAGACTAATTGTTTTTAAAATTAATCATTTAAAACTGTACCTTTGCTCCATTATCAATCACTTCCTGCCAGATCATGTAACCCTTTTGTAGTGAAGAAATAATATCCAAGAGGCTGAAAAATTATTTCTAAAATATATTACAAGCATGAAAAAATGTAAGTAAGTTGAAAAGATTCATATGAAGCAGATGAAGTCAACCAGCAGAAAAGTGTAAAAAATATATTATTTTAGAGACATCTGACTCACAGAAAGACTTACTTTTGCATGTAGTATTCCTCTAGCTTTGAATAATCTAAGCCATAACCCATCTTTTGCATGAAGTCTGTAATTATTGGGTTTGTTTTCCTAGATTGAAAAATGTAACTTAACATGTTTATTTACATAAATAAGAATACTTAAAGTCATCCATAGTGATCTACTGCTACAAAGCTCACATTCAAGATATTGATAGTATTTTTTCTACAACATGTCTGTTTTTTTTTTTTAAATAAATGGAAATATCAATGGACATGAATCTTTCTGGAATTTAGATCACACTTTTTTCAAAGAACTAATGTGTTTGATCACCCAATCTAATGTTAAGCAGACGAATCATCCAAAAAAAAGACATTCATTGTCTTTAAAATAAAAAAAAATTTAGGGGGAAAACAGTAAGATCAGAAGTAACTATCAGAACCTATTCATTTTATTACCAGCATGAGAAATCAACTTCATCCCCTCCAAGAAAGATGTAGTGGTCAGGAAAAACCTGTGCTACTTCAGAAAAAAACTGTTTCAAAAAAGGGAATGTTGTGTTTAAAGCAGGGTTGATGGGTCCATAATTGCCATTGAACTGTCCTGAACTGTAGCATTCTGTTAGAAGTCCTGACTGACCCTTGCCCCAGGACAAAGTATGACCTTTTCAAAATTGGAAACAATCATAATTTTAGATATGAAATTTTGTATTTTTATTTAATTATGTTAATGCTTGAAAGGAATCTACTTAAAAGAATAACCAGGAATTATTTTTGTAAAATATTCAAGAAAATAGAGTGCTTACCAGGAGAGTCAAACTCCACCATGACACGAATGCCTCGGTACTGAGCATATTCAATAATCTCACTTACGTCTTGTGGGGTGTAGACGTGTGTTCTTGGGTTGAAGGCACCCTGTATAATAACTTCATTAAATTAACAGGTTTTACATTTTAACATATAACCATTGACTGATTAGCTACCACATTAAAAGTGTGTGGCTGGATTATATGCAGGTCACATTTTCCCAAATGCATACGTATTAACAAATTCAGTTGGTGTTTTCTTAATTATTAACCTATTTTTATAAGTAATATTTTAATATACCATTTTGTATATAAAAGAATTCTTTAAGAAAAAGCTATAAATAAAAGTTTTGTTAATATTGTTTGTTTATTATTTTACAAAAGAAAACCATTAAAATAACTATAAAAATATGGCAACTTACCTTTAAGCTTTGAATTTCCAAAACGTTTAATTATTATTTACACTTCTAATAATTTATGTAATCACATACGCACCAAGTTACACAAATTTTCCAAGTTTAGATAAATCCACAATTGAATAAAAATATCTCCAACTTACTTACAGTATGTTTGCTTTAGGTAACCTTATCCCTAGTTGCCACAAACTACTTGCAAAATACAATAAATATGGCACAAAATACATTTTACAAAAATTCTGACTGTCCCATTTGGTTTTTTAATTAACTTCCTGTCATTATATTAGAGTATCGAACCGAAATTATGAATGTAAATGTATAAATAGTTTTACTCTGAAACAAACTGTGATGCTCACAGCAGCTCATGGCCTTAACAGAAGGAATATTTTGCTCTACCAGCAGCTCATGGTAGTTAACTAGTTAAAGGATTTATTTCTTTTATTATTTTACAAGATTGCAAATCTATTTCATTTAAATATGATGAGTTAACATTGAAAATGGTACATTAAAGAGTTTTCTCCTATCTTATTTGACTCTCCCAAACTGGTCAAAAATATAAAGCTTGTTAATCCTTGGCCAGAGAATATGAGTTGAGATTAATCTACAAGCCTGAATAAAATTGTATGTCTTGCTTTACTTGGACAAAAAACTAGGCTTTGCTTGTTCAATTTTTAATAAATCTACCACCCTTAAAAAAATACATACCCGTCCAAGACCCTAAACAACTCTATTAAGCCAGGTAACAAAATATTTTTAAAAGGAGAAGAAATTATAAAATAGGTCGACCTGTTCACTAAGACTTGGGAATGCTTTACTGTAATATGGGAAGGCTTGGTCATCAACAATGTGCCAATGAAAAACATTAAATTTATTTTGAGCCATAGCATCCTGTAAAGACAGATTTTTAAAGATTAAATTTTAAAAATGAAATAAAAATACACAAATTCATAAAATTTATAACAATTTTAAAAAGTGTCTATGTTTAAAACTTTATACCCGTAATTTTTCTCTTGACACATGCCCAAATTAATTTTCTCTTTTTAAAATTTATTATTCTTCCAGCCCATAAAGTTAACACTACAGGGTCCTTAAGATATTGAATTTTACTAATTTTAATATTTTGTTAATGAATATCCATTTAATGATGTCATGCTATTTTGTCCAATGTGTGACTTTGTTTATGGATGGCCCCTTACCAGATTTTGAAGAATATATTCTTTCTTCAGAAAATGACGAGATGTATCGAGCAGCACACCTCTATGGCGGAATCGAGGAAAATCCTTGATTTCAGTAACATTCACAACAAACTATGGAAAAAGGAGTTTAAGTAACTTGACAAAGTATTTCAGAATATTTGAGAAAGAGAATCTAAGGAAACTTAAAAGAAAATTGCATAAAAAGTAATATCAAGCTGTTTTTAAAAAAATAGAAGTTTATCTCTGTTTTATAAGATAAACAAAGACCAACCTCTCCTGTGTTTAACTGATAAACAAGCTGACTGAAGGTTTCCAATCCTCTGAGAGCTCCCCATGTTTCATTGGATGTTAAAACTGCACCACTTGGTGAAATTGACAATTTATCTGTAAAAAAAAATATTTAAGCTAAATAAATATAATTGAAATATTTATTTACACAGCTTGCTCTTTCACAGGAAAGTAAACCCCATAACCTGGTCCCTAAGACACATTTTTGTTGCCTTTATTGCAGGCAAAAAGACTTGAATTTATCTGAAATTCCTATGGGTTTGGATTGGAAGGAGATGTTATAATGGAAGACTTTAAGTCAGCCCTGACAACCCAATGGGTCTAGAACAGTTTGGTGGTTTCCCCTATCCCTGATGAAAGTGGCATGAAAAAAAATATATATCTGCATTTGATCCATCCATCCATCCCTGTGGTGCTACAGCCCATTTAGGGCTTTGGCCTGCCTCACCACTTCCTTCCACTCAGACCTAACTAATGCCTTTATTTTCCATGCTTGGACTTTCAGCTATTGTAGATCTTTTTCTACATCATCCATCCATCGAAGCCTAGGTCTGCCTTTGAGCCTTTTTCCTCTGGGGTATTGGTGATGCACCCTCTTCGTTCTTCTGTCATTTGGCATTCTCTATTAGTGTTCCCTGCATAGCCTGCCTCTTTATTTCTGCTACTATCATGGGATCCTGATATAGACTGTACAATTCATGGTTGGTTCGTATTCTCCATCCATATTCATCCTTTGTTTGTCTATATATTTTCCTGAGAACTTTCCTCTCCCATGTGTTTAATGGGTTTTCTACCATTTTTGTTAGGGTCCAAGTTTCACTTGCATATTTTACAACTTGTCTGATTACAGTTTTATAGTTTTCTTTGTTTCTCTTGAAATGTTTTTACTTTTTAGTATTTTCTGACTACTGAAGTATGCCCTGTTTCCGGCTGATATTCTTTCTTTTATTTCTGTTAGTAATTCGTTTCTTTCATTTTACAAGGATCCTAGGTATTTGAATTGATTTACTTTTTCAAAAGTTTGGTTTCTAATTTTAATTGTTTCATCTGTTTGTTCCTCTCTTATCATGGTCATGTATTTTGTTTTTTGGGTGTTAACTTCCAGCCCTGCTTGTAGAGATGCGTCTTCTAATTCAATAAAGGATTTTGATATGTCTTTAATACCTTTCCCTAGAAGTGCTATGTCATCAGCATATGCAAGATACTGAAAAGGTTGGTTGTAGAGTGTGCACGTTGGTTGTGGATCTTGAGTTTCCCTCAGCAAGTGTCCTGTTATCGTTCCTCTAGTATCAATGTGTATGTTTCTCATAATCTCTCTAATGTTAGGTTAAAAAGCATGCAAGACCGTGAGTCTCCCTGTCTTTGGCCTCGTCTAATCTGAAATTCCCTTGAATATTCTCCTTGAATCTTGATTTTGCTTTTTGGGTTGTTTAGTGTTACAAGTATTAGCTCTTGCGGAATTACTGATCTCCCAATGAGCGCCTCCCCAGGTGGCGGATAGGGGAAAGCCCACCAGATATGAAGGGGACCAGGGAAATAAAATACCTGGGGTGGCCCAAAATCAGAACCTACTGCCTTGTAGGAAGTGGAGGGATCCACAAAGTCTAGGGAACCTTACCCAAAAACTAAGGCAGCTATCCAGAGAGCTGTAAGGGGCAACCCCCCCAGACGGTTCTCTGCAGGGTTAACAACCCGCCATGTAAAAAAATTAACGTTACGAAAGCCAATCTGCATTTGATCACCCTAACAATTACAATATTGCTTACAATTTTAATCATTGATGGGTTGTGACTAATCATAACTTCTTTAGTCTGAAATGTGATTTAGGTACCTGACCCATAGTCCACGTAATTGTCATTCGGCTACACAGTTAATATTAAGGAAAAAACATTTACCAGAAAAGGGAACCAAAGTCTTATTAGCCCTTTTGAGACAGAGCCTTTTTGGAGTGTCTATGTCAAGAAAACAGAGCACTTTTCACAAGCCCCGCACTCATATTGCAAAAAAAGATTGTAACTAAAATAATAACTTTGTCTTTTTCACCATTTGACCCTGAACCGATGCCCAACCGACCCAAGAGGGTTAAACTATAAAAATTCTAATGATTAAAAGTGACACTGAAAATATTTGCAGAATTAACGATTAGTAGGCCTAATTTTAAATTAATTTGTCCGTCCGTCATCCATAGAAGATGTCAAGCATCTGGTTGGGGGGGGGGGGGAGACGTGTTTTTTGAATTTGCTCAAGATAAAAATAAAGATAGTCTTAAAAATTATTTGGAAAAAAAACTGAAGTGATATAAGTTACTAACATGATTCGTCTGAATCAAAACTAGGGCCTCCATGGCATCCTGTGATAGAATTTACCGACAAAGTGTTGAGCAATGATTCAGAATTTTTGTACTCTGGTCTGAAGCGCAAGGTCCTGCAAAAATAAAGAAAACACTGACATTATGGTCATGAATATTAGATTTGTAACTATTTATTTTTTAATAATTTATATCAATTTTTATGTTTGTGTTTCATGATAAATTTCATAAGCAAATTTAAAGATTACTGACTCACCAAGTTCAAACCTGGACCTGAGCTATAATAAAGTCTAAAGTAATTGTCAAGTGATATAAAACAAACAGACAAACAATTAATAATTTAATAATAATTTTTATTTAATATCATTTAGCTTTGACACACACTCTTCAGCTCTTGTCTTGGCTTCATATTTAATATTATAAGTTAACTTAATTTATTAACTTACCCAAATTTGGAAACATCACCAAATATTAGTTTTGCATATCTTTTATATGCATCTGTTAATAATTCACAATTAACTCCAATGTTAATAAATCTGAAGTTAATGGCATCTAAAGAAATGACTATGTCAGTAGAAATGTACGACTGTGGCAACGGCCATGGCTGTCCTTGTGTTTTCTGATTTGCAGAGACTTTACCGATGCCTATTTTTTCCCCTGTAGGAGTTTTGTAATGGGCATTACAGATCGTAAGCAAAGTAAATAGCAAACATGTCTGCTTTACAGTTAGAACGTAATATGAATCACCCATCATCTAGTTATGGAGTTCTACTTGCGAGCTTGTTAATGTTGTTGAGAAAAGTGCGTCAAGACTGACTGTCACTACAAAGTCACAGTGTGTAGTTATGCGGCATACTGAGTAAACATAAATTATATTTCCCCGTGATTGGGATTAAACATCACATGATTGTCACGTGACTTAAATTGACTATTCGCAATTAAAGAAACTTTGGATTTTTTGTTTTCTTTTGTTAATTTCCCCATATCACCTCCTCCCCCGTGTAGTGTAGGCCTACTAAAGTTTAGGTCTCGGCAAATGTTTTTTTAGAAAATGTTGCAAAGATCGTTTATGATGGAAAGATGCCATTAAATTATCAATTTATTAAATGTCCAATCAAATGGATTTAACTTAATAAAAGAAAGGAAATAGAAGGGACTGAGGGGAGGGGGAGTGGGCGTACCACTTTCGAGCTCCTATGTCATAGGCCATTAAGAGTTCCAAACAGTGGCGTGCCTTGAGTATGGCAGGTAGGGCATATGCCATGGGCGCCACTTGAAAACTTGAAGGGGGTGCCTAAAATCTTTTTTTTTTTTTTTAGTGACTGCGTCTAATCTGGAGGGACCACAATGAATACCCCCCCAACTAAGAAATTCAAATTCGATATTAACCCCCCCCCCACACACACACTTTTTTTCCAAATCTTTCATCAAGTTTGGCGGACCGGTGGAAACGTTTCGACATTCCACCAGGCACCGGTTGCCGGTTTATTATTTATAGTTTCTTTTTATTTGAACGTAAATGTTCATGTTGTGCGGACCGGCAACGGTAGGCTCACGCACCCGTGCCGGTCCGCGGACCACAATTGGGGAAACGCTGCCTTTGGACACAATGAGAAAACGATAGTACATTTTGGTTAACAGCGATTTTTAACATGGCAATACAATTAAAACCTGTTATTTTTTTTTTAAACACTAAAAGTCTTATTTAAGACGTTCCTTTCCAGACTTCAAAGCTGAAATTTTGTTACCTACACCTTTTTTTTTTCATGTCCATCAAATCAAAATAATTTTGGCCTCTTTTTTTAATATTTTTTTTTTTAGTAGATCTCCTGAAGATATGTTCCCTGCAATATTGGTGCTATTCAAATTCAGTGTCTCTGGATTTAATTATTTACAATTAGTGATAATATTTAAAATTAGTGGCATCATGTTCTTTTATTTAACTGCGATCAGTTATAATATCAATTAGAGCGAGTTCTGTCGAATTAGCCTTCTTCCCTTTTAATGTCAGCCCTGGGGGGGGGGGGGGACCACGAGGTCTGGGGAGGCCCGCCCCGTCCAAGTGACACCACTGGTGTTTTGCTTTTATAAAAGCATTTACCCCCATGAAATGTTGCTATTATAATGTCCAGATAATTTGTCATGCTAAAGTTTGCTTTGTGCACGATATTACTTTGCTATTGTATTGGTGGTTGTTAAGATTTCTTAAACTTAACTTTTAATCTTTTATTGCATCTTCCAGATGACTAGAATCATTGCTTGTCTCACAATTACGTATCTCTCAGTTCACAGTGTTCAGATATGAATTAAATTATTAGGTTATTAGAACATACATTTAAAAAAAAATTAATAGCACATGTTTGCTGAAGTGACAGATTATTTAATACTGTGAAATTAAACCTTTAAAAAAATAAAAAATTAAAGAATAGAGGTGACCATTACAAAGAGTTGTTAAATTAAAAAAAAAAAAATTAAAAAAAAACCAACATAATTCTGGATTTATGTTGATTAGACTAGTTACATTGACATCCATTTATTTATTAATAGCTAGGATAAGAATCCATGAACATGTACTGAACCCACATCAAGAGTTCAGATAATTAGAGCACATGCGTGCCAACTAACAATGTTGATAGTTAATCTTTGCTGAGCTAATAGGAATTTATTCAAGGTCAGTGGACCAACTAGCTCTGCTGAACAGGCCACCTGGGCCAGGGTAATGCAGATTTAAGAAGATAAATCCCAGAAGCCAAGAGTTCAAGGTCTGTATTATCTTATCTACTTATATTGCTAATAATTACTGAACTGATGAACAAATATACTAAAGATTAAGGATGCAGAGTAAAATAACAGCTTTCACTAAGATACACTGATAATATTGAGTGCCTAATATGCCTCCTTGTAGTCATATAATTTGATACTAACTATAAAGTAACTCATTATTATGAACTTATTTTTTATTAAAATTAAATCCATTTCTCAATTTTGCCCCCCCTTATTTCAAAAATATTGTTTACATTAATTATTGAATTATTTGAATGCTCCTGTCTTGTGTAAATGTAAGCATTATATTATATAGCAAAGACCAATTAACCCATTAAAAACAACAAGTAATATGAGGTGGTTGACTGTGGCAAAGATCATTAGCTCTAAATTTAAAGTACAAATTCTAAGTTAGAAATAGAACAAGATAGCTGTAACAAACACAACAGAAATTGAAAAAAAATTACACCAGCTTGACATTTACTATAAGTAGGCTGAGTATTTTGCTGGTTATTAGGGAATAGGCCTACTATAAAAAAATAATTTAAAAAAAGCAATGTCCAAACTGATAGGCCTGCATTATTTAACATAATTATGAACAGCTTATCATTATAAAAACTTATTTCAGAAAAAAAAAATGATTTCTGTATTTTTGCAGTCAGGGTCATGGTTGGAAGATTTTTCAAATAAACTTTAAAAAAATAAAAATGTATCCTAAATAATCTGTAACAGTCAACATTTAAATAATACATTCATACAAATTCTTTACTTTATTTTTATTTCAATATCCTATTCTTTATTGCAAAGAGAAAGTACAATAACAAAAATAAAATGGCCATACATTGTGAAGTCTATTTAGTTGATCATGCCACACTACATTATAATACAGTTTTTGAAATTCTGTCTCATATTCTACAAACATCATGAAATGCTTCAGGATAATATATTTTAGATTGCGTTCAAGCTATGTGACGGAACAATGCTTCACAACTGCAATAATATTTCTATGTGGTTGGCATATTATTCTGTAGATTTTTCCAAAAAATTTTTTGCAAGTTGCAAAGAATAATTTGGAGAAACCTCGTAACCACAGCTGCAGAAAATATAGATTTTATAAAAAAATTCAGTTGACTATTTTTCTCGTAGAATTTCAATATGATAATATTTCGGATTTAATTAAACAGCATTCTTTCAATAAAACTAAAAATACTTGTTATTGCAAAATAACAAAAAAAATATACACAAACCATAAATGACTTAATGGCTATTTCTGGTATTAGTGAAACATATTAGTGTAATGAGGCATCTTCTGAATGATTTTTGAACAGTAAAGTAAAAAGAGGTGAAAAAGTGTAATCTTTAATGAATATATTTAAGTGTTATATCAATACAAAGGGGAGGTATGGCAGCAATATACATTTTTAGATAATAGCCTTAGGAAACAAATACCTGATTTAAGTTTGAAACTGCAATAAGAATACTCTTGATAAACTTGAAATCTTGAACAAGATCATAGACTCCGTATTAACAATATTAATTTATCATAAAATTTATAAGGCAAGTTTTCTTAAAGACAACTACCATGGCAGGTCAGAGATGCATACTGGTATTCAAATAATGACTGGGCATTGACAGAAATATCAACATAGATTGTACATTTTTACCTGGCCTTCATCTTTTTTAAAGTTTCATCCTAACCTTCAGTAGCAAACTTCTTATTAGAAAATGTTATTTATAACACACGGGGATATTAACTCTCATTTGATTTAATAATACTGTTTTATGATTTATATAAAGTGTGGTGAATTTTACTTTTTATTCGCCACAATTGTGGCTATTTTGGAAAAAGTTTGCCCACCTTGGTCTTGGAATGATTATTCAATGATATGTTTCACAGCGTTCAGAAGTCAAGTAAATTAACACTCAACACAATGTTTTTATGTAACGAACAAAGCTATCTTATGCACCACGCACAGGAAAGACATTCATTCTTGGCACCAATGAAAACTTATATTGCACATTCATGATCAACCTAACAGCAGCCCAAAATCATGCTTTTTTTATTATCATAGTTCATATAAGGAACATATCTATAAAAAAAACATTTAAAAAATCCTTCATATGTACAATTTACAGACATCTCACCACTTATGACACACTACATTCAGTCACTACAATAAGGGTGCTGTATTCTAGAAGTACACAAAAAAAACAACAAAAAAACATGAAAAGATTTGGGGAGTTGATCACTTACATAAAGAGCTAATCAACAAGATTCTAAATTTAGGTAGCTCTAGTAGTTTAGCTTCCTGTTATTTACTAAATTACAATGTGGTCGGCTCACTTGTGTGTTGCAATTAATGCGAAGAAGATTTTATAAAATGCCCTTTACCCATTAATGTTGCATCCTCAAACACATTAGCCTTACACCTTTAACAGCCAAACTTTGCTGGCAAACAACTTCTTTCTGTTTTGGCAGCTTGGTTTCAATAATGTCAACAGTTTTTGGCAGGAGCTGAAGTGCTTATGAAAATACAAACATAACTATGTATTCATTTCCTATAGGCTGAATTATTTATTTAAAAAAAAGACACACACAAAAACCCAACAAAAACATTCAAGGTGGTCGTCATCTTAAAATAATTTTATTTTTCATTTTTGTAGTATCCATGAACTGTCTACAAATTTGAAATATGCAAAAATCAGTTATGAGACATTCTGAGTCAAGCTTCTTCCAACTTTAAGAATAAAAATACAATCCATATGAATAATAATTATTAAGTATATAAAAATGGAATGTATTTTATTAAGTAGTCAAGAGTTTTAACAATTTTTGCAAATGTTTAATGAGAGGAAATTGTTATATTAAATTGTCAACAAAATCCATAAACACAAAGTATATCATTTAGTACTCGACATCACAATATCCAGGTCCCAGAAGTTCTTCAGCACTGAAGCCTCTCCTGGAAAGGAAATTTTTAGTATTAGACTTTTTAAGAGGGGAGGCTTAAATAATGGAGAATAGAATTACAGCTGTACATACTTTTGATACATCTTTTTTTTTTCAAATGCAACGCATGTTTGTTAAAAGTTATCAATCTATTCCAAGTATTTAGTGACATTTGCATGGACGTGGTGGTAGTGGACATGGTCATAGTGGTGGATGTGGTGGTGGTGCTGTGAAGACCAAAAAGTAAAACGACACTGTTCCTTCAAATAGAATAAACTTCTAGTTGGGTGATCCCAGGAGTGTGCAGCTACAAATAAAATAGTTTCCTACCTGACCATCCGACATCTGTGTTCAGCTATCCGATTCTCAGTTGCCCTGGTAACTATTTTTGTTGCATCCCTTGAGCTCCACAGTTTTTCTGCAACAGCAGAAGCACGGGGCCTAATAAATGTGAACATGAAAATAATATAATTTAATAGGAAATAAATTTTAAAATCTTAAATTCTTTCTCTTTTATTTAAAGAAGTATAATTTCATAATAGTACTTCACATTTATCTAACCAGTTAATTTGTAAATATCAGCAAATATTGATTTATAAATTGGTTTAAAGTTGTATCTGATTTATTTCAACATTTTTCCAGCAAGCACATCTTAAAACTCAAAGGAAAACTATTTTGTCAAAGAATCCCATTTATTTTAGGGATATAGTTTAATTTGTTTATGTAATGTTTACTTTCACCTATTATTTCACAAAATAGTGATAATGGGTAATTTTACAAGGCTTAAAATAAATGATGCAATGAGTCAAACTAAACAGATAATTCAAAGTGTGCTAAAGACTTTTTGAAATCCACAAACGTTGCAGATTTTTTTTAAGGCTTGTTTTAATGATTCATAAATTCTCTTGTGATATATGGTTTCAGTCAATCAATTACAACTTTATGTTATCTATTATATTACCATACTTAACTATAGGAGATTGTAACCCTCTTCTCTGACAGTAATTTCATAATCAATCCATCTCTTCAACACTATCCTTCTCGTAGCTAATCTCAGACCATTTAATTAATGGGACCCCACTTTAAAATGTTCCACATTTTTGCCGTACTTCATCCTAATAAATCAAACACTAATACCCAGAAAGTTTTCTATTTTCTATTAATTTAAGCACAATAAAGGCTTGATGGAAATATAGAGAGTTAGATTCAGCATTGAAAAGATTGGCCTATGCTTAAAATGCCCCCTTTTTTCTAAATATTTTTTTTTAAAACTGCTAGTGAGTACAGTAGCACTATAATTAGAGATTTCAAAAAGGGAATGTTGAAGTAAAAAAACTGTAAGCCTTACTGGTGAAAACAGAGCATGAAAATTAATTACAACTAGCATGATTCTGAATAAGTTTTATCTGGAACTAGGTAGAAAGTGAGATTCTTGTTAAAAAGAGACAAATATATGAAATTATCCCTGTTGTAAAAGGGAAGCAAACCTATTTTGGTTTGAGAACCTCAGTTAAGCAAAGGTGTTATAAGTTATCTGATAAGAAAAAACAAAAGATAATCCAAACAATGGTTTTAAACAGCAAAATAATCACATAAATGTTTTAAATAAATAAAAATGTTTTAAATTCTGGGGCTATGACCGATAGTTAGACAACGTAGCAAAGATATGATTGCGGTACAATTAACATTAAACAATAATTATTTCTGCAAAATTTATACAGACAAATAAGAGACCCTAAAATACACTGTTAGGCATTACCATAATCTAGGAATGAGGTTGGTATCATCCACATATTCTCCCCAAATGGCAGTCTCACCACCAAGCACAAGAGATATTTGCCCATCTGTACCTGGAAAGAATGACAATTTTCTGATAAAATTCAACTACAAAATTTTAAAATTTAATAGCGCCTAGATACATTAAAATATTTACACAAGGTAAGCCTAGAAATGATATTTACACAAGGTAAGCCTAGAAATGAATTTTACAAACATTATTCACTTTAAAATCTTTTGTCTGCATTATTAGTTACTTGTTTTGAATGTATACCATTAAATGCTTGTGGATCACATCGGTAGAATTTACTCCAATCACTGCCATAACTGAAGTCACTCAGATACCAACAAGTTGACAGCAAAGTTTTCAGACCCAACCCTGTGACTTTAGCCATTTCTGCCTCCCATCCACCTTTCCATACATTAACCACTGTGTCTGGTGCAACCTAGAAAGAAATTCAACAAATAAAGAGAATTTGTCAAGTTTAGAAGGTAAGATAAGATTCTTTTATTGATCCAAATAAATGGAAATGTTTTTTGATTACAATGAACATATTAATTTTCACTACAAATATAAGTATTCTTATCAAAACATCATTTTTAAGTTATAACACTTTAAACACCAAGACATTTAAAGGGCAAACATCAGCCAGCCATCATTTTCCATAGTAAGGTAATTCACTCCCTCAGTGACAATATTGACTGTAAGAGTGATTAGTTAGATTTTGTAACAGCCGGAGGAGCAGGCTGGTAAATTCTGACAGTTGGGGAACAAATTAATTTTTATATCTTTTGACCCTAACTTTGAGGGAAAAAATTCGTCCTGATCGATCTGGTCTTAGGTATCTTTGATGAAGGGGTTGGGATGTATCCTCTAAATTTTTTATTAGTTCAAGCAAAGGTAGTTTTATTTTTGTCATATTTTTAAATTGCCTTTTCAACTTAAGGTATTGTTATGTTTTTAATATGTTTTTATTTCCAACAATAAACATTAACATAAATATAGATATAATACAAGTTCTCAATAATGTTGACTCTATGCTTGTCTCCGGAACACACTGTCCATGCAGACACACACTACAGGTCCTGCGCATGTGTGCTGTTTTACTTAGTTGGCTATCCTGACGGTATAGTCCACCAATCTACAATAACAGGTATATTAGGATTTTTAAATCAAGGACAATAATTGGTTAATAAGCTGTTATATATATCCTGACAAAAATGGGATCTTAAGAATAAGGGCTATCTGAAACAAATATTAACTGAAATTTAAATTATTTGTTAGTAGACTAATCGCCTGAAATTATAATTTTTTAAAAATTTGTACTGATGACAAAACTCTTTTAACTAAATTAATGTAATAAAAAATATATAAAAATTTAAAAAGTTACCTTAGCTCCATTATCAATAACTTCCTGCCAGATCATGTAACCCTTTTTTAAGGAAGAAATAATATCCAAGAGGCTGAAATTATTTGTAAATATATGTTCCATGATTTATTTTAAAAAGTATGAAAAAAAATTAAGTTAAACAGATTAGAACGAATATAGATGAAGTCAACCAGAAAAAAAACCAGTAAAAAAACCTACTGATTTTACAGATCAATGAACCACTGAAAGACTTACTTTTGCATGTAGTATTCTTCTAGCTTGGAATAGTCTGAGCCATAACCCATTTTCTGCATGAAGTCTGTAATAACAGGGTTTGTTTTCCTAGATTGAAAAATGGAACTTGATAAGTCATTTACTACATAATTATGTTTAAAAATACTATCACAGTGTCTGCTTTATCTACAGCTACAAGACTCATATTAGTCATCATCTTTCTTTGACAAAATGTCTTAATTTGTTGAATAAATGGACAAATAATTTATTTAAAGACATGAATTTTTACCAAATTTAGATTATGAATCACACTTTGTCAGAGCTACTCTGCTGATCACTCATGAAACTGTTTAGCAGGTGAATTGCCAAAGCCATTATTAATGCAAAAACAAAAGATAATAATTGTAGCATGGTATGAAAAAATAACTCTTAAATTTAAAATAAACTATTTATTTACCAGCATGAGAAATCAACTTCATCCCCTCCAAGAAAGATGTAGTGGTCAGGAAAAACTTGTGCTACTTCAGAAAAAAACTGTTTCAAAAAAGGGAATGTTGTGTTTAAAGCAGGATTGATGGGTCCATAGTCACCATTGAACTGTCCTGAACTGTAGCATTCTGTTAGAAGTCCTGACTGACCCTTGCCCCAGGACAAAGTATGACCTTTAAAAAAAACATTCATATAATATAATCATTTAGATATAAAACCATATTTTAATATTATATATGTATGAATGATGTCATTACCAATAGGGATATTTTTAAACAAAAGAATCACTAACAAAAATGTATTTAAAAAAAATAGCATTTTAGGAAAAACGTTTAACAAAATAGTTTTACCAGGAGAGTCAAACTCCACCATGACACGAATGCCTCTGTACTTTGCATATTCAATAATCTCGCTTACATCTTTTGGGGTGTAGACATGTGTCCTTGGATTAAAGGCACCCTGTAAAATAACTTCATTAAATTAACAGGTTTCACATCTTAGTCTACCCATGAAAGGATTTATTTTTTTTGTTATGATTTCAAATTTTTATATGAAAAACTTGTCCATATTAACTTCAAGTTAATTTATCCCTAAATAATATAGATCCAATTTAATTTTTCCTTGTCAAAAACATTAAAAGGATTGATTAGTGGAAATGAAATCTCTTTGTTTTATTTTGAAATCATTTTGACAGATTAGGATCAATCTCCATTCCATTTTTTAATTTAATACCCCACTTCAGAATGCTAAATTTATCTGATAATACCAGAGCGTTCTCCCAAGGTATATGACCTCCCAAACCACTCATAAGACAGTAACCTTGTTTATCCCTGGGGTGGGTGTGTGTTCAAGATCATTAAACATTATTGCTTTTTATTTCTTAGCTATACCTTGCATGAACATAGGCTGTACTTGTTCCATTCTCACTGTTAATGATTTGTTCATCATAAGTGTATGTTTTTGTTATACTTGAATTGTTAGCGAGCCTTTATGGTGTGGAGATTTATTGGGTAATTATTGCTATATGTTTGTATTGGTGACGCTTTTGGGTATGGGGGATAAACGGGTTTGTTGTTATTGATCAACAGTTATTATGCAGAGTGATAGCTGAAGGAAGGATGAACAGATTGCAAGTTGTTATGCATGAGAGTAAGAAGTTGACATTTTTTTAGCAATCATCAAGTACTCTTGAGTTTCGTGTTGAATTGATATATATAACAATATTCTGTGGACTGTAAATAAATAACTACAGGTATATTAATAAGTATTACCTAGCGTTGTTGCTGCCTTTAATTTTGGCAAGAGTTGTTACCCTTAGACCACGATTGAGCCACCGAACTGCCAGCTGGTGTCGATACAAATATTAGTCTGTAATACTTACTAACTTGGCCGCCAAGAAAAAAAAATCTACATAAAACATGCAAACTAATTTTTATTATCTTAAAAATACAAGTTTATCAAATATGCCAACCTGTTCACTTAGACTTGGGAATGCTTTGCTGTAATATGGGAAGGCTTGGTCATCAACAATGTGCCAATGAAAAACATTAAATTTATTTTGAGCCATAGCATCCTGTAAAGACAGATTGTCAAAAGGCTGATTACCAATTTAGAAAAAATAAAAATACTTATGATTCATAAAAAAAATAAATGTTTAAATGGAATTTTTCTGTGAAAATTAGCCCAAATGTAACTTTAAAAATCATTTTTTTTTTTACATTTGTATTAGTCTTCTTCCAGCATACTTCAGTACCAATAAAATGTTAACACTACAGGGCCTTTTAGACACTGAATTTTAATTACTTCATTAGTTAGTTCATGTTCTTACCAGATTTTGAAAAATGTATTCTTTCTTCAGAAAATGACGAGAGGTATCCAGCAACACACCTCTATGGCGGAAACGAGGAAAATCGCTAATTTCAGTAATATTCACAACAAACTATGGAAAAGAAGTTCAAGTATGTTTATAAAGCACTTCAGAACATTTCAGAAAAAGGGGGGGGGGGGGGAAAAAAAAAAAAAAAGAGAAAAAATTAATTTTAATTTTTTTTATTAAGTTTAGACTAATAAAGTTTAGATATACAAATTATGCCAACCTCTCCAGTGTTTAATTGATAGATTAACTGACTGAAGGTTTCCAATCCTCTCAGAGCTCCCCATGTTTCATTAGATGTCAAAACTGCTCCACTAGCAGATATAGACAATTTATCTGTAACAAATAATTTTAATATCAGCTTAATAAATATATGATTCATTAACCATCATACACGTTACACAAAGCTTTTAGAAAAAGAAAAGTTACTAAAATTTTAAAGAAAATGGTGGACAGAAAACTGACACACAGTGCTTGCATTGCAAATTCAGGAAAGTAAAGCATTATATCTAGATAAAATATTGGGGATTTTTCTTGGGCAGAGACCTGGAACTGCTAGTATAATTTACAACCTTAACCTCCTGTCCAGCTGCATGGGTTAAATAGTTTGGGGGATGTCCCTAGCCCTTGTGAAAATGTCCTTGGAAAAAATGATTTCCTTACATCCCAGAATAAGCATAATATGGTTTATAATTTAAATCACTGATGGGATGCACCCAGTGCCAGCTGTGACCACAGTGACTAGCTTGTGCCCGACTAAATGCTCAATTTACTATAAAATGCAAGGGAACCCAAATCTTATATAACTCTGCAAATGAAACAGACTCAATGCAAGGGAACCCAAATCTTATATAACTCTGCAAATGAAACAGACTCAGTGACGATGTAAAATTTCACTTAGAACAAGCAGAGCCGTTGTGAAGGCATTGCAACCCCCTATGGCTGTAGGGGGCCTCAGCTAACAAAGGGGACCCAATTTGTGATGTTGAAAAAAATGAAAAATAAATTCTTCCCATGCAACAAAAGTAAAAGGAAAGCTTGATTTTTTTTAAAGGTAAAGGGGGGGGGGGGAGGAAAAAAAAACGGAAAACCAATTTTTAACTGGAAACACATTTTTTATCCCCTTTTACTTTTATGTAATATTAGTACTTAAAAAAAAGAAACAATGGCTAAATTCTACATTCATAGAAATATGGGGATAAAAAAATCAAACAAAAAAAGATGATTAAAATATCAAAGTTATCTTAAAAGTCAGCATAGACTGATGTTTTTTGATGATGAAGTGATGATAGAATTCAGTTGGCTAATTAGACTTCCTTGGCTAAAAAAAGAGCACAAGTTAAAAGATAAAATAATGGAAGATTAACTTCAAGATTAACTTTAAATGCACCTTTTATAAATAAAAAGGTAAGTAGACCTACAGTTTAATTCTTGACAAGTTCAATAATGACTTTAAAATGTTTCAATGTTAATTTTATTGATATATGGTAATGTACTCCATAGACTTTTTTTTACTTCATAGAAATTAGATCAACACTGAAAATGAGCTGCCATTAATGCAAATTGATTGGATCAAGAGTGCTTTTAACTTGTGAATTAAAAAATACAGTTTCCAGATCCTATTTTTTGTACTGTTTGGACCTTTAAAATAATGTTTCCTTTTAATACTAACAATATACTTAAAAACAAAAGGACTGAACATAACTTTCTATTTTCTAAAGCGTGCAATGTTTCTCTTTGAGTGAACCATTAAATAATTTCAAAATGTTGAATTTTTATTTGTTTCCTCTTTAAAAAAAAATTAAAAATTAAACGATCACCTTTGAATGAAGGGGGCCAAAAACCTAAAAGTGGCAGTGGGGGCTCCAAAAGTAATGCGACAGCTTTGAGGTTACAAGAATGGTACTTTTACTTTTAAATAATTTCAAATAAAACTAGTAAACATTTTTTTATAACACGAGTTAGCTACTGACATGATTCATCTGAATCAAAATTAGGGCCTCCATTGCATCCTCTTCTAGAATTCACAGATAGAGTGTTGAGTAATGATTTAGGATTTTTGTGCTTTGGCCTGAACCGCAAGGTCCTGCAAAAAAAGAAAATAGACAATGGATTTTTAGCATATAAAATGTCTTATACTTATACAAAGTTTTAATCTCTGTTTCATGATAATTCACCTGAACAAAATGTCAACATTAGCAATTTTAAAACTTAATAAACAATTAAAATAATCAGCCAATTAATATGTAAATTACAGTGTAGATTAAAAAGCCCCCTATTCACCAACTTAGCCAACTTGTGTGGCTTGAGTCTCTTGCCAAACGTTATTCAAGTTATTCAAATACAACTTACATTTTACACTTGATTTTTAGAAATAATTCCTGGGATGCATTGATCTCCTTCAATTCTCTTAAAATAATTTATCCGTAATCTTATGTGGCCTTTTAATCTATAGACTATAGTCCAGTTATAGGCTCATTATGAATTATTATGTGAAGTTTTCAATTTTAACAAAATTAGGTCACAGGCTACATAAATTAATAAAATAAAGATACATGCATAGATATAACAACATTTTGTAGCTTCAGTCGGAAATTCACTACTAACCAACTAACTAAATAAAGAAAAACTTTATTAAAAGACAAAGAAAGTGGACTCATTTTTTTCATATTCATGATTCAGATTGATTCACTTACCCAGACCCAAATTTTGCAACATCGCCAAATATTAATTTTGCATATCTTTTGTATGCATCTGTTAATAAGTCACAATTAACTCCGATGTTAATAAATCTGAAGTTAACAGCATCTAAAGTAATGAAAGCATCCGTTGGAACGTATGATTGTGGCAGAGGCCATGGCTGCCCTTGTGTTTTCTGATTTGCGGAGTCAGAGACTCCACTTATTTTGTCTCCTGTAGGAGTTAAGTAGTGGGCATTACTGATCGTAAGCAACGTAAAGAACAAAAATATAAATATCTGCTTTCCATTTAGAAAGTAATATGAATCACCCATTTTCTAGTTTTCATGAGCATTACATGTGACTTAGAATAAAATTTCAAGTCTAACACCACAACTACAACCCAGTAAATCTACAGAAAACACTTATTTATATTTCCCTGTAATCACATGGTTGTCACGTGACTCGTATTAAATATTCGCAGGGGTCATGGTAACGTAACTAATGCTTATGCTTTCGTCACTTCTAGAATTTATATTTCGATTTTGTAAGATTCAGTCTCTGCAAAGTTACTAAAAAACAGCTGTTATAGAGGTCTTTTGGGGAGGAAAGATACCATTTCGATTAGATGTCCGAAATAATATGGTTTAAATCTAAGAGATTAATAAGACACAAACAAATTGTGTCAATAGAACAATATGAGTTAGCTTTATCGCAGTCCAACACTTTTTATAATTAATTATCTAACTGACAAAGAAGAAATAAGTGTGTGACTGTGACAGTGTTGAGTGAGTGATGTCCGGTATGTGACGTTTTGGCGCAGAGCCGTTTTGGCGCCATTTAAAAATAACTTTTTATTTATTTAACTTAACGTTTATAAACTTTGAATAAAAAATCATCAAGTATCTTAGAGTTAGAGGACTTGCCCATAATTTTTTGATGGAATAATATAGACGGTCTTTCGGAAGACTTATTAAAGGTACAAGATTAGACAGGATTCATTAACTATTATTAAGTTGTTATAATTTTGCATTTGCTAAAGGTTAAATATTTCATGGGACTAGTAACTCGTTAAACGTTTCTTAATTTATATATTTTGCATTCTCTTTATTAAAAGTTTATAAACGTTAAGTTAAATAAAAAGTTATTTTTAAACGTTTCTTAATTTATATATTTTGCATTCTCTTTATTAAAAATTTATAAACGTTAAGTTAAATAAAAAGTTATTTTTAAACGTTTCTTAATTTATATATTTTGCATTCTCTTTATTAAAAATTTATAAACGTTTAGTTAAATAAAAAGTTATTTTTAAATGGCGCCAAAATGTCCTGCGCCAAAACGGCGGCGCCAAAACGTCCTGCTTCGAGTGTTGTTGAGAATTTGTACATGAACATGGCACTCGCGAATTTTTTTTGGTCACATACGCGCACACCCCATTCCCGACCTCCAATGAGTTCCTGAAAATCCGCTAACCTCAAAATTTTGAAGTTAAGTCCCGGTGGGGGGGGGNTTTTTCCCCCCTCCCCCCTTGCCCAAAAATAAAAACCCCAAATATCTGCCCCCCCCGCCCCCCCCCCCCCCCCCCCCCTATAAATCCCTCCGTCAACTACTGTCCTTTTATACAGCCCTTAAAAAACCCACCTCCTATGGATATCGAATTACTGCACCTGTGTGGGTGAGGCAGGCCAAAGCCCTACATGGACTTTTCCACAGGGATGGATGGATGGATACACCTGGGTCAGAAACATTTCCCTAGAACAGTGGTTCTCGACCAGTTTTAAAAGTACCCCATGTGGTGCGGAAGACCCCAAACATAAATTCATTTACTGCCATTGCTAGTTCTCGCATGTAAACATAAATTAAGTTTTTTTGCAATTTGATTAGCCGCAGTAAAAAAAAATTTTCTGGTGAATTTTATTGGCGCATAGGCCTATAAACTTGTGTTGGCATTTTTGCTGTTTCTATAACTTTGATACAAAAATAATAAAAACCGCAATAACTAAATTGTAATTTTTAAATTTTTATTACAATATAATTTATACGAGGGGGCTGTGGGATATTTTTTAAAAATTGAGAGGGGACACAGCGCTGCAAAATGGTTAAGAATCCCTGCTTTAGAACATGTATTAAGATCAGCACAGTCAACTATGTTCCGTTCCATCTCACTTCATTTGAGGCGGCACCTATCCAAGCAAAGTTACAGAACCCACCCCTAATCCCTTACTCAGACATCCCAAATCTCTTACATAATACCTATCAATCCCTTAACTTATGAATAAAGTTGTATGCACCCCCACCCCCCTTTTCCCTCGGCCATTATAAAGGTACACCACTTGTAAGCCCAAGATTACATCTGAGTTTAAGATAACTCTGAAAGTGAAGAGTTCAAGGTCTGTATTATCTTATCTGTGTATACTGCCATTTGAAACAGTTTGTATTAGAGATTTAAGATGTAATTTAAAATTAAAAGAATAACTATCAATAAGGTCAACTTTTAAGGGTGATTGACTTTTGTGCCTCAAAGTGTTCATATAATCAGGTTGTAACTAAAAAGTAACAGATTTTTTTCACAGAGATAGTTTTATTATAGATTAATTCATTACTCATCCTTGAAAAAAAAATGGTTTAAATCTACTAATAAACAAATAAAATAAAAAATATATTCACATTTTGTTTGAAAAGATTATTAATAATTCATTTTATTAAATGCACTCATGCCTGATTTATTCATTATAAAGCAAAGACCCATTTAAAAAAACAAACAGGCAGTATCAGGGGTTGGACTGAGATAAAGACCAACACTTTTAAAAGTTATGCCTAACATTTATGTCAAAAACAAAATAACTGCAGGCCCAAAAGAAATAGAAAGACGTTAAACACCAAAGTGATGTTTATTGCAAGTATAAACTATGATTTTTTTGCGGTTAAGTTGTTAGTTACCTTAAAGAACCTTTGCAATAATCAAACTGATACATTTATATAACCTGATTATGGACAGATTTTCATGTTAAAAAAATTATTTCAGAAATAAAAACTGCACCAGATTACATTATGTTTTTCAGAGTGCGGTTGTGATTGCAATAGTTCAAATAGAATATTAAATAACTTATCCTAAGTAATCATCAGTGGACGTCATTTAAAAATTTGAAACAAATAATTTCTTTACAACAATATTTTATGATTTATTGCAAGCATAATTACAAGACGTAAGTGTACAGTAAATTTCATTGATCATGTCGCACTACAACATTATGTACATAATTCGACAGTTATGATATTGTCTCACATTCTACAAACATCGTGAAATGCTTCACGACTGCGGTAATCTCGCCATGTGGGAGGCATATTATTCTGTAGATATTTCCCACATTTTTGACAAGGTGCAGAGAATAAGTTGGAGAAACCTCGTAACCACAGCTGCAGAAAATATAGAAAATTTAAACAAATTATGGTTAGTTCACAATTTGTCCTTAAGAATTTTCACGTCAATATTAGTAATGTAATGTAATTATTAGTATTATTTCAGTGCATGGTGTCAGAACGGTCAAGACACAAGGCAAATACACAGTGCCACTCAAATTCAATTCATAGCCATATGCAAATGTAAATGCTAAGTAACAAATAAAAGCTTTTGTAAGAAGTATTTCAATATCTTTTAAATATTCATTGATTACTTTTGCTGTTTATTGATATTTGTTTTATTTCTCTTTTAGCGGATGCATTATTACTTTGTTCTTTATATTATATATTATTACCATCATTTACGGTGTGCATTTTATAGAATTGCACTCTAGTATTAAAAAAAAGCATCAATTAGAATGAAATTTTACATTCTTATTTTAAAATGTAACCATTTTATTACAGAAATAAAATCCCATTTGCCGTTTAATGACACTTTGTGTAATGACACCTCGGGTTTGTCTTGCAAGACACAGTTATATAAAAATAGATCAAAGGGCATAAAGATGAAAGGTTGGGAAGAGACACAGGAAGTGTGGATTTTAGTGGCAGAAAAAACAAGCCAAGAATCAATAAATATCCATCCAGTTTCCCCAAATTGATTAGATTAAATTTCATAATTTATCTGAACACCACAGTTGAAATCTTAATAGATAAATATATATTACATGTTTCAGATTCATTCTTCGCAGCTGCAACTAAAATGTAAAACTGATGCTATTTTTGCATAGACATCCCATTTTAACACCATTGCAAGTTGAGTGCTGTCTTCCAACTTTAGTGGAAGTGATAATTTAATTAATTTTTTCCTTGGGATTTATCTCCTCCCAAAAATAACTGCATCATTCTAACCCCGCTATTCAATCTTAGCTGAGGTAGAACCCAAAATATATTTTAACCTCTTGGTCAAGAGGTATACATTATGATTCCATTACAGTGCCAACAATGCACATATCTGGTGCAGCAAAATTATACGAGTGCTTGAAAATACTTCTTTCACAGTACTTATTGCAAAACAAGTAACAACACTCTACAAACCACAAATGACTTGATGGCTATTTCTGGCATCAGTGGAGCATAATAGTGTAAAGATGCTGCTTCTGCATGATGTGTAATCTGTTGTCAAGAAAATAATTTAGCGAAATAATGACAAGACAAGTGTCATCTTGAGATTAGAGTAAATATATGGTATGCATATTTCATAAATACAAATGGGAAGTATGGCAGCAATACAAGCTTTTAGACATTAGTCTTAGGAAAGATATCCGAATTAACACTTCAATCTATAATCAGCATACCTTTTGAAAAACTTGGTATCTTGAACCAGACCACAGATCCATCTGTAATAAGTTTCCATAATTTATCATACAATAACTTCAAATTAATAAGCTAAATTTTCTAAAAAATATATCTCACAGTGCAGGTCAAAGATGCATATTCCAAATGGTGCCTGGCTATTTAAAAATTATTAATTATAATTGTAAATTTTACCTGGCCATCATCTGTTTTAAAAGTTTCGTCATAACCTTTTACTTTCACCCACTCAATAGTGAGACCTCTTAAAACCACGATGGCTCGAAGTGTCCGTCCCAGTTCAATCTTTTATTAAATAAGAAATTGAAAATATTTTCTTAAACAATGTTTAGATAATAAGGACTCAAATAAATCATTGTGGTACATTAAACTATAGTGAACACATTTTAAAAAGATACATTTTGTAAAATCAAAACAGCTGAGTAAACATGTGTTATACTCTCAGTTTAAAATATTGTTTTGAAAAATCAGGATGAAAGTAAGAAAAAATTGTAGACTATCAAGCTCCATATTATTCAAAAATACCTGCATGACACCACAACTTCCTAAAGGTCTTGACAGTGAAAATTTTGCATCAGGATTGTTCTGATTTAACTGTGTTACCAATTGATCTATTGCACTGAAATTACAGCATTTTAAAACATGATTTTCATGTCTTGATATTACACATTTACGTCAGTACAAAATAAATTGCTTTTAAGAAAATGGTGTACCTTTTCAATATATGTGACTTCCAATATTAAATAAAAAAATGTTCAGAGAACTTCTTGATAATGTTAAAAAAAAATAGTTTTTTAAAAACTTGTATAAAAAGACTTGCTATCAAACACAAGTTTAAACCAATAAAAATGTAAAATTTCTTAAAATGCATTACACAAAGAAACACTGTAGAAGTGAAGATGAGCACTCTACCACAGCCAAAGGATTAGAATTGAATGTAGAAGTAACTTTAATGTTTTATTTTGTATACATTTTTGAACATATTTTCTGCACAGATTTTCCTTGCATAATGCATTTTAAGTAATGTTTAATCATTTTCTCTTTTTTAGTGGTTTAAAATAATCTTTGATTAGAAAGTCTAATATTTTTTATTTGCTAATTTTTAATATTAAAATTTTAATTTTTTTCTATAATCGACAAAAGAAGTATAATTTACTTTTTAAAATCCCCAAAATCCTACAGTTCTCATATGACCTACCCTACACACACCCCCCCCCCCAACTTTTCCCTTAACGAAGCAGAGACTGAGTTGCCATCTTTCAGGTGACAATGAGACAGAAGATATGTAAACAAAAAAGTTACCCTGGAAAAAATAGAAATTTTAATATTAAAATTTTAATTTTTTTCTATAATCGACAAAAGAAGTATAATTTACTTTTTAAAATCCCCAAAATCCTACAGTTCTCATATGACCTACCCTACCCACCCCCCCCCCCCCAACTTTTCCCTTAACGAAGCAGAGACTGAGTTGCCATCTTTCAGGTGACAATGAGACAGAAGATATGTAAACAAAAAAGTTACCCTGGAAAAAATAGAAATGAGAGTAGAAAGAAAGTCTTTGAATAGAGCTCTTTCCTATTTCCAAACATTGCCACAGAGTTTTGCAGTTTCCATTCAGACTATAAACAGCTTCCAGCCCTATGAAATATATTTTTGTTCTTTCTGTTTTACTGTTACATATTCAGCTGTGGAAATCTTTTTTGGCGAAAAGTTAATTGTATTTGGTTTGTCTTCTTTCAAGGTTCCTTGTGTTCCTTTTTTCAAAAGTTTTATCACAATGAGATAGATATTCATAATGAAGTAACCAGTATACTCATTGGAGTACATTGAAAAAATTGTATATATGATGAACAAATTAATTAAAAGATAAGGAACAAAGCATGACCAAAACCATTATTTTACATAGCTGTGATATAGATTTTACATAGTTTCAATGCAGTTTCATGTTATTTCTACATTTTAACTTCCACGTCATTTCTAGCTTTAAATTTTACAATATTGTTAAAATAAATTGGCTAGACTTCAAACTACATTTTTGCGATTCTCTGTATAAATTATTATAGATGAATATTGAAATTTCAGTATTCATTGATTAAGTATTAGTAAAGTTTATTAATATTCAGACTATCCATTTCTTTAAAAGCACACACTAATTATTTTTGTAACCCATAAAAACCTGCAGTGATGGTGAAGACAAGTTAACAGTGTTGAGTTAAGTATTCTAGAAACACATTCCGATCTTCTCAATCTTTTTAGTGAGACAGATAGACAGGAATTTATCTGCATTTAAACAGTTACTAATTTGTGATTATTTTCTTTTTTATCTTAAATTTTCCCTATTTGGGGACCAGCGGCTAAGTGCTTTTGCGAATCAGTAAGTTTTAAGTAGTGTTGGGCTAAAAAATTTGCAAGATATCATAACAATTATATACTTACGCTGGATTTGCAAGACAGGCTGCGAGTAAGTTTCCTTTCTGTCTTTTGGGATTTGTAAACTTGGGAGACTGGGTTCGTTTCAAAGTGTTCTGACTCAATATAGAGACAGCTTGATTAGCAAGTTCATGCATCTGTAACAAATCAAAAAAAAAATTAACTTCAAATGTATGAAAAGATTTTCATAGGCTGGACCTTGTGCAATATAAAATTAATCTGCATAAAATTAATCATTAATTTAAAATAAAATACATTTAAACTATATTTAATAAATACTTCTAATTTATTTGTTTTACCTAGGCATACTTAAAAAAAAAAGCTTTGCCTAAGTGTTCAGAATACTATAAAAACCTTGTTAGTCCACTTGTAGGACTGAAGTAACTGTGAATGTGTGACTGTATTTTTGTCCACTGGATCAAGACTGAGGTTGTCTATGTTGGAAAACATTTGAACTGGACCAATATTAGCTCCTGTTTTTTCCAAGTCACTGTAATGTTTTAAAGGTGTATCTTTGTTAAAAAAAAAGCATTTATAGTTTATGTATTTAAAAATATTATTTATTTTTTGATCCCAATTGATAGCAAGAAAAGACTGTGTGAAAAAAATCATGTAAATTTAAGAGAACAAATAAATATACACACTAGATGTTTGGGACTTTGAACACATCCAGACTTTAAACTGGGTCACAGCTTGCATGCATTCAAAACAGGGATAATTCATTGAAAAAAATAACAATTTAGAATGAAAATTAATTAAATTTACATTTTTTATGCACAGGCTTTTATATCTCTGTACAGGTTTTGAAAGATTTTTTAATACATATTTTGATCTGTGCCAAGGAAAAGAAGCCAGAATGATCCATAGACTGATCTTGGGCCCTTTATATATTGAGATGAAGAGCCCAGTTGAAGCTGGAAAAATGCTGCCTCTCAATATATAGAAAAAAACGGCAGCCCGGGCCGGACCAGTAATACGAAGATTTTGACTACTGTATATTCTCGCATACAAGCCTACATCGCATACAAGCCGACCCCCTAAAACTGCTTTAAAATGGCCAGTTTTTGCAAAAACCCGCATATATAAGCCGACCATACAATTGTCTAATTTACTCCATATTTTTGGTTCATAGAAATTTTTTACTGTAAAGATGTAAAATGTTTACTTTTATGTTACATACCAGTTTGTTTACCTTTTGGAATGACACAAAAACATATTCTTCTCTTTCATACTCTTTCATATAATTATCAGCTATGCATACATTAAATTCTTTGAAGTGACACCTCTGTATATATATATTAGTACTCTGTACACACAACCAAATAAAGAGTCAGATAGTGACGAAAATTTAAACTTCTTCAACTTCCCTCAGATCATCTTTTTCTTATCTTATGAGTACACCTGAAGATGTTGTTTTTTTGTGACAGCTAACTGTTACCTTTCAGAAAGTTGTTTGTTCCGAAATATTGTTTTTCAAAATCAAGTAGTTTTACACGAAAAAATAAATTGTTATAAAAACATTACTATTTAGAAACAATTAAAAATAAAGAATTTGTATTAGCGCAACCAGGTTAAGGGAACCTAAATCTCCATTGATGCTCTCCAAATTAGTGAATAATGATGGAAAACTAAATTCTGGATTTCTATGGGAGATACCTCCCACCACTTTCGTTCTGCAGCTTTGTGTACCCAAGATTTCTGCTCCCTCCCCATTCAAATTTACAATACCATCACCTTTTTTATATACAAAAAAATAATGGAAGTTAGTTATAAAAATGATTTTATTTAATTAAAAAAATATGAGTTTCATTTAATTTGGTCTATATAGTTGGACTATGTAGATTCTATTGGCCAACTAGGCTGGGATCAAAACCATGCCCCCAGTGCAGGGGTCCCAGCGGTTGCCACACCCAAAATGAATTTATCTTTTTACATCATGGGGGCACCGGAATCATAGATGGCCATGAGCATCATTAACCCTAATTGTGGTGCCTGAAATAATTAACCCCCCCCTCCCCCGATAAAATTGTTAAAACAATCACATATCATAACCCATATGCAAACCAGGACCCCAAGCTTTTCTTAGCATTATTTCAAAAGGTTAGAGAGGAATAGGGGGCCTCCAATGCAAGGGGCATCTAATACCCCCGCCTTGGTCAATTCTGTGGGTCATAGTATTGGTATTTTAACAATTTAATTTAAGAGGTCATTATGAATATAGGCCTATGAGTAATACAAAAATATGGTCATGTTGTCAGAAATGTGTCATCTCAGACTTGCTTGGTGGAACTAGTATTAATCCCATGCAGAAACAAAAATTAGGTTCACCAACGTTTTCTCTCTTGATGTTTTGTCACATTGAAAATTTTAAAAAATATTGAGTATTAAAACATTTCCATTTATTTGGATCAATAAAAGAATTTTATACATCTTATCAATGAAAGAATAATGCTTTAAATAGCATTTCAAACCCGAACAACATGATTTTTTAATAACCGACGCTGAAGTGATAAATTACCTTTATTGTTTCCTTTCAAATATTCATTTTGACACTAGAGAAATTATAAAGCCGGCAAAGGTGGAGGAGATTTTATTCCCTCTTACTTGGATTGGAAGCAACTGCTTGCTCCTCTCCCCCTCCCACCCCTTGAGTAGATCCCCCTGATCTGTGCATTAATCTGCCATGGGCCACCAATGCCTAAAAAAAGCCCAGCAGCTTAGCCCTAGATGATAAGGACTAAGGTGTTACTGAGGTCATTTATTTTAATTTACGAATTTTTAATATTTAATTGGGCTAAAACAGACAATTCGCATCATGACCTGTATGTGTTTATGTTAAGTTTCTGTGTTGGATTCACTCCCGCTTGTGTTGTTACTTGTTACTAGAGTCAACTAGAGTGTTGTTAATAAGACAATTAGAATGTTTTAAATTAAAATTTTATTGGTTGGTTAAATATAATATTTAAATTTTTGGTTGGTTAAAGTTAAATATAATATTCAAATTTTCTGGCATTTTGGAAAACGAGTATGCATTGTCAGTATTGATTTTCAGACAAGTTTTTGAATTTTTTTTTGGCTTTAACATGAAATAATGTGCGTAAAAGTTTATTCTATGAAACTGTAAGGTGGGTTTTCATTATTTCAAAATAATTTTGTATTGTTTTCCATCATTTTTACATTTTTCTTGACCACTGTAGCAGCACACATGTTTTAGTGGAGGGAAACAAGCATGTACTGGGTGAATTTACACGAGGAAAAGGAGCGACCACAGGTCATTCAACGCTTCTTGCCAAATATCTAGATGGATACATTTAAGTAGCTTCACTCGCCCCGAAATTTATGTACAGTCTGAAATTATTTCATTAAATTTAACGATTTGTTCCTATTTTTGTTTCTCTCACTCTCTGTAAATAGCTAATCCAGCATATCCTCTCCCTATTCATATCCTTCTCTCTTTTAGCAGACAAGACTGTCTTTTTTTATGGTCATGTGAAAGTCATGGCGCGGATAGTCCAAATTTACCTTTTAACTTTAATTGATCTCCTTTTAAAAATATTTGGCTAATATCGAGAGATCATCCCGTGACGTCATTTGCGTGTTTATTATAGTTCAGGGTTGCCAACTCAATAAAATAACATTTACTGACAAATATAAGAACTCTCCAACAAAATTTATGGACAAAAACAATTTTTTACGGACACATTTAACATAAATTTTTACCTTAAAACGAACAGCCTAGCTGTTCAGAAAGCTCTTACAGTTTATTAATAGAGCGCGGGATGCCACTAAAACAATTTAAAAATTAAACTTTGAATCAAGAAAATAGATATCACAAACATCATTTACTGGGTTTTTTAAACGTTGAGATTCCACGTTTTGTCGATTTTTTTACGGACGTCTTAATTTTTTTACGGAATTTTACGGACAGGCAATTTTACGACAAATCTTTACGGAGTGTCCGTAAATTTACGGACGTTGGCAACCCTGTTATAGTTGCAGTGAATTAGGGTTTAGGTTAGGTTGAGGGATCGATTTAGGGTTCAGGTTAGGTATAGTCATAGGGATCGATTTAGGGTTCAGGTTAGGCACAGTGTAGGGATCAATTTAGGGTTCAGGTTAGGCATAGGGATCGATTTAGGGTTCAGGTTAGGCATAGGGATCGATTTAGGGTTCAGGTTAGGCATAGGGATCGATTTAGGGTTCAGGTTAGGCATAGGGATCGATTTAAGGATAGGTTTAGTTAGTGACAGAATTAACTGGTTGTGTCAACCAAGATTAAGATGGTGGAAACCCCAGGCCCAGGGCGATCTGTTGAAATTTACCAAATATTTTTGTTCTTACCTGAAATCATGACTTATTGTCTCAAGAGACTTTTTTAAAGTTTTCAGTATTGTTCGATGTTTTTCATGTTGCTCTTCTGATTTTTCGTGACTTGAGCCCGTGGATTCTTTCTGGTTTTGTGAGGAAGATTTGTCCTTATTTCCTTCCGAGTCTTCTTTCTCAGGCAATTCTTCCACATACTCACTTATTCCATCTGATAGATCTTTGAAAACTTGACCAACTCCATTTCTTAATTTTTGAATCAGATGTAAAGATTGCAAAATTAAGTCTGCCTGCGCCTGCTCTAGATTCATTTTAAATTAATTTTTGCTAAGAATTAGAATGAGGTCTAGACTATCAACAATGTTTCGTTTACTCAACTTATGAAAAATGAGACCAAGGCTGCCACTCAATTGTTTCATAATTCCCAAGATTTTATCTAATATTTTCCCAAGATTTCCCAAGTTGCACCATTACAGAGTTTTAAAAAGGGGTTTTAAACTGATTAATTAATATCGCAGAAACACACAGTACAATAATTAATAAAATTATTTAATAATACTGTTTCATACAATTATGCAATAAAAATATAACGCAATTTATCAAAACACATTATAGTTAGGCTATAGCTATATAAAAATTAACCACCACATGCCCAAGTAAAAATATCCGCGAAATGAGTAATAGAATGCATAACATTTAAATTATTTGTAAATTTACATCAAATACGATCCTATCTTGAATAAAAATGCATATTAAAGCGATTTTGTTTGGTCAACAATTCACACCTAGATGGACTTTTAAAAAAATGTCTCAAATTTAGTACTTTTTATTACAATTATTAACTTTAAGAAGTTTTCTTATTTATTACTGTCAGTGACATTGACTTTAGAAAGTACAACCAAACTCACAGATAGAGATGGGAATCGAACAGAATCCAAACCGAATATACCGAACTCGAACCCTGATAACGACCGATCCCAAACCCAAACAAACCTTGCTTAAAAAACTGAACCCCAACCGAAGCCTGCTTATGACTGAACCGAACCCTGCTAACGGCCGAACCGAACTTCTAAAACTAAAAGAGGGTTTGATTCCCATCTCTACTCACAATATTTCAAAACTGGAAATTAATTAAATATTATTTTCCCTTGTTTTAAAAATAAAATATTTGGCTTTTATTTTTTAGTTTTATTGCTTTTTTTAAAATGAATTTTTAAACAATTTACTCTGATAAAATTTCACATGCCTATGATTTCACCTAATTTTCATTATTATTCCCCCGATACCAAACGGAGTGGTGAATTACTAATGTCTTGAAAAATTTCCCAAGGTCTGGTAACCGTACCATCGTAGTAAGCATTCTAAGAATGGTGTTTTTTAAATAATATTTTTATGCGTTGGGTACTTTGGTTGCCTAAAATTTCTTCGCGATTTAGTTTTTGGCGTTTTGAATCCTGTTTAGTCCAAGATCTGTTTTTAATATGCGTTTTCAATTGATCTATATTAAATTATCAGATTTAATTTCTCTTATATCATTTATTTAAATTAAGATCAGTAAGTTAAAATTTAAAATGCGATTTGAATATAAAAAGGATTCAAATAATATTAACAACATCGTGTTTAATCACCATAAAAATTGATAGGCCCTATATTTGGAAAATCAAAAGAAATCCCTGAAGATAAAAAATATTTAAATTGAAAAAATCTGATATAAAATTGTAATTTTTAGCGTGTTATTAAAAAAAATTGATCTTAGTATCGTCAACAACATTATATTTAATCTTTATAAACATTAATATACAGTGTGTGTGTGTGTGTGTATATATAATATATATATATATATATATATATATATATATATATATATATATATATATATATATATATA
>CAXITT010000038.1:1979728-2002880 GCA_964033795.1 Lymnaea stagnalis
GGGGGGGGGGGGGGGGTGGCGAGATACATTTTAACATCACTATCTCTACGCCTCTATTTATTAACAAATACGAGACGTTATATAATTATGTGTGTAAATTAATATTTGTATTTTTGAGAAGTGTAACTTTCCACTTGCGTAGCTGTGAGCTGATATCCCCCCCCCCTGTTTTTGTAGATCTATACTTTATTCTAATTTGTATTTTTATAGAAATTTAATGATATAATTATAATTAACTTGAATATTGTTAGTATCACTACTAGCTTTGGTAACGTTTTCTTTGCACGCTGTTTTGCCTGGTCCTTTGTTACAAGTTAGGTATTGTTCATTATATGTGCCAAATCTTACAACAGATTCAACATTCAAAACCATAACGGTACGCAATGGCGACATTATCCAAAAAGGTCTAAGTTCAATGACCCCAAGGTCTGGCCTACTAAACAAAAGAAATATTCTATCCTGAAAGATTCTTTAGGTTTCTGTCATGCCTCGTCTCCAGATGCATATTGAAACTTGCCCCGTTCTTATCCAATTGCGGCGTTCTTTAAACACTGGCTCCATATTCGTATTTGATGCAAATTTTCTTTGCAGTGCTCATTGTTGAAGCAAATGCTTCTCATTTATGTTGATCTAAGCACTGATTTTTGTGTGTGACGGAGTCGTTTTTTTTTGACGGGAATATATACAGCAAAAACAAAGGCAAAAACATTAGCTGATAATTTACTAGTTTGAACAATTTAACATATTATAAAACAAAATTAATTTTAAAGGCTAAATTAAGGATTGTTAAAATGCAACCAATTCAAGGGAAACCTAAATTTCTACTTTCACTCCCAGGTATGCGCCAAAATGCATCCTTAATCTTGAATTTATAAAATTTTCTGAGCCGCTACCCCGTTCCACTTTCGCTTGGGAGCAATCGGTGACCTCAGTTTCCCCCCAACCCGGATAAAAATAACATCTTTCACATAAAACAACAACAACAAATAAACAAAGCAAGCAAACAATGACAATACTGGATGTTAGTCTTTTAAATGATTTTCTTGATCTTACAAATATATTATGTTCCTTTTACATTTGATTTGGTATTTCTAATTAGACTACATAGATTCTAAGGGTAAAACCATACTGGGACAATAAAGCACCCCCTCCCCCCCCCCCCGGGTGCTACAACTGGAGTGAATTTAGTTTATAAACCAGCCGTCTAATAAACAATGTGTACCAGCCGTCCAATAAACACTGTTTACCAGCCGTCTAATAAACACTGTGTACCAGCCGTCCAATAAACACTGTTTACCAGCCGTCTAATAAACAATGTGTACCAGCCGTCCAATAAACACTGTTTACCAGCCGTCTAATAAACAATGTGTACCAGCCGTCCAATAAACACTGTTTACCAGCCGTCCAATAAACACTGTGTACCAGCCGTCCAATAAACACTGTTTACCAGCCGTCTAATAAACAATGTGTACCAGCCGTCCAATAAACACTGTGTACCAGCCATCTAATAAACAATGTGTACCAGCCGTCCAATAAACACTGTTTACCAGCCGTCTAATAAACAATGTGTACCAGCCGTCCAATAAACACTGTTTACCAGCCGTCTAATAAACAATGTGTACCAGCCGTCCACTAAACACTGTTTACCAGCCGTCTAATAAACAATGTGTACCAGCCGTCTAATAAACACTGTGTACCAGCCATCTAATAAACACTGTGTACCAGCCGTCCAATAAACACTGTTTACCAGCCGTCTAATAAACAATGTGTACCAGCCGTCCAATAAACACTGTGTACCAGCCATCTAATAAACAATGTGTACGAGCCGTCCAATAAATACTGTGTACCTGCCGTCCCATAACCTCTGTGCACCAGCCGTCTAATAAAAACTATGTACCACCAGTCCAACAAACACCGTGTACCAGCCGTCCAATAAGCACTGTGTACCTGCCGTCTCATAACCTCTGTGCACCAGCCGTCTAATAAACACTGTGTACCAGCCGTCCAATAAACACTGTGTACCAGCCATCTAATAAACACTGTGTACCAGCCGTCTAATAAACACTGTGTACCAGCCGTCTAATAAACACTGTGTACCTGCCATCCATAACCTCTGTGTACCAGCCTTCTAATAAACGCTGTGCACCAGCCATCTAATAAAAACTGGGTACCAGCCGTCTGATGGTGGACGCTCGGCTGAAGTCATCATTATTAGTATTGCTATTTAAATCTTGAAATAATACGCTCATATGATAGCAATTTTAAAAAAAAAGACAATTTATATTTACTATGGTATATTTATGAAGGTATTGTACGACTTTAAGATTTGTATTTAATACAATAATCCTAATAAAAGAAAGGAGAGATTAAAAAAAAAAAGAAAGAAAATATGAACCTGAAGTCAAAGATTCAATTTAAGGAAACAGTGAGACAAGGGGGAGAACTATATTGCAAAAAAAAAAAAAAACAATTTATATTTAATATGGTATATTTATGAAGGGATTGTACGACTTTAAGATTTGTATTTAATACAAAAATCCTAATAAAAGAAAGGAGAGATTAAAAAAAAAAAAAAGAAAGAAAATATGAACCTGAAGTCAAAGATTCAATTTAAGGAAACAGTGAGACAAGGGGGAGAACTATATTGCAAAAAGCGTTAACCATAAACTCATGAGTAGGAGGAGTTATGCACTACAAACTAGATTTTACGCTAGAAAGTATTTATTGGTTAGTATCTTTAATTATAATATTTTAAAGGAAAAAAAAAACAATCTTTGTCTTAAAAAAGAAGAAGAAAAATGTGTGTGTGTGTGTGTGGGGGGGGGGGGGGACGAGATAACATATTTGAAATTGGGCTCCTTATATATTTTTATATTACATACCAGTGACCAGTCCGTTGTTAAAATTACCAGTTTGCCCACTCCCAGTTAAGCCAAAAGGTCATCACATTTTTCAAACAAAACGTTAATGACACTCAAAGATCTAAAGTTAAAACACACACACACACACACACACACAAAGATACACACACATACACACACATTATCACTAGCACACCCAAACATGTATTGTGCCATTTGTTTATTTTTCGCATTAATTCTCATTTTATTTTTACAATTTGTATGTCAACAAATGAAATAATTTATATTGTACAACAACCGCACGAGAAACTTAAAATGATCCGTTTGTCTTTAAATTACATCGCAGTGATACTATTTTAATAAATTAAGTATATTTACATTTTTATAACTCACATTTCTTAAGGGAAATAAAAAAAAATAATAATTAAAATGAGTAAAACTAAAAATCGTAATTATGAAAATGTATATCCAAATTAGTGTATAATGACATAGTCTAGACAATCATCACATATTTACCCAAACACATTCTTCATTTCACGTATTCATAGTGATGCATTTATATATTTAAAAAAAAATAATAATTTTCATATCTTTCAATAAATTCAGATTTAAAACCACAATTTTAAAACTGTTTTTGCAACAACAACAAAAAATATATATGTAGTTGGTGAACAAAAATATTTGAAATCGACCATGACCCGAAAAGACAGAAAGGAACATTCATTTAATGGTGTTGATGTGCTTGTTGAAAAATGGGACGCTCTTAGTGATGTTAATGATGTTAGTTACGTTAAGGATGTTAATGATGTTATGGATGTTCATTTAAGTTATGGAATGAATCTGAAAAGAAAACAATCGGTTTTAAATAAAATAATTACAAATGGAAAGACTTAAAAAAAACAAAAAAACAATAACAACATTAACAATGTATTCTCAAACATAGCATGAATCATATTTAAAATTGTCATGTATGATCTGACGCATCATGAGTTGAATATTTTCACATAAATTTTAACGTGTGGCATACAAAGCACGCATATATTTCTATAGATATATGACAGCAACTGCTAGTGTTAAGTCCATTTGTTGACCACGGTTCTTCCTCTTGACCAATAAGACCAGCAGCGATTTTTATTTTTATTTTTTTGACAACTATGACCAATGGCCATATACTGAAAACGATGTGTGTGACGTAACAACCACAATGTGTAAAATTGAGATCTTCATGTGATTATGAAATCATGGTAGGGGGGAAAGGGAACGGAGACGCCTCTCTCATCATGTTCTAAAATGAATCTATGAAGCGGTCTTGAAAGTTAACTTGACCGTATCTAAAAAATAAAATGACAATCATTTTGACCCCAGAGGCGTAGCGAGGGGGTGCAGGGGGGGACAGATGTCCCCGGGCGCCAGGTAGTTAGGGGCGCCAAAATGTGCTTTGATATTATTTTATTGATGAAAATAATGGGTTTGAGAGTTGAAAAAAAGAAAAAGGGGGCGCTTTAAAAATGGATCTTGTCCCCGGGCGCCAAAAACCCTCGCTACGCCGCTGCTCCCACCCATCCCGCCCCCTTTTTTTCCCTCCTTAACTTGGTCGAATTTTTAAATGAGTACAATGAATTTAAAAAAAGAATCCATCTGTATTAATCATCTGTTGTTAATTTGGTCGTGACATTGTGTGGAATGCTGTGTTGCTGTTCATAACGAGATGAGAGACATGTTTGTGGAGCATGGGTGAATAAGGTAAGCGAAAGAATGTAGGAATCATACACCCAACTATTAACATGAATTTTTCATTGTTTATTACCCCCCCCCCCCCCCCCTCTTTAAAAAAAAAAATTCTTCCTTTTAGTTTTCTGTTTCCCCTTTTAAAGGGTGTGAGTGTGGTGAGAGAGAGGGGCAGTAATCTGTCTTATGTTTTAAAAGGTTGCCTACCAGCATAATAAAACAAAAGATATATTTAACCATAAATTACCAACTATTTTTAAAATTGATTTATACGATGGATTTTTACGAGCCTTATAAAAGATAAAATCGATAATATCCTAATTTACAATATAGTTATAACAAAATGTTACGGCATGGCAATTACTTCTGAAGTTACGGTACTGTTTAAAAAACACACACCTGTACGTGAACAGCCCTTTTTTTCTGAATACAGAAATCGGAATTATTTCTAGCCCGTAAGTAGCCCTAGCCCATTCGGCAAAACATGCCATCATCAGACTACTGCATCTTTTTACGTGTAATGGTAATAGTCATATTCCAATCTAAATTTAAAAAAAAAAAGTTTTACAATTAGTATTAAAATAATTCTTTCAACAGTCAGCATTTAACTTGAACCACCAGTGGATTGTTTGACAGATGCACACAGTAACATTAGAAATATATGAATTTCATGCATTAATAATATAAAAAAAAGATAATGACATTGAAACCGATAAAATAATATTCATAAACAGCGAATATTTAAATAAATAATAATACTGCAAATTACAAGATAAAAAGACCAATAATATTTCCCCAAAAACCTTGACCGAGAGTTAAAACAACAACAAAAAAATTAAAAAAGAGAAAAAGTTTCGTAGCTGAATCTTAGAATAAGTTGTGGATCACATTATGTTACACAAATATAAAAAACAGTTGAGATACAAGGACGATGGTGAGGTAGGTTTTCTGGTGGCAAACGTTGCAGATATCCGTCAATGTGTCCATCCGCGCATCAGATTTAGATTCTAAAACTTTGAACAGTTTGTTTTGGTTTGGGCATTTCCGGTTTGTCCAAAAAAGTTTCTGTCGCTTTGCAGCCTTTAACTTTGAATCAACTGATCATTTGTATTTAAAAAAAAAAAATCATTTCTTTATCAAATAGAAACAAAGGAAAAGTCTCTTAAAACACGTGTTATTTGCCCTGACATTTACAAAGCATCAAGTAGCTTAAAAAATTGAAACCCGTTTGTACGTAATATAAACAGCACTTAGTTAGGCAAAAAACATCAAGTTCCAAAGTTTGCCCGCCCCACTAGACGTGGAGAGAATTGAATAGATTACAAATGATTAAAATATCTTCAAAAGAAATAATTCTCTGTAGAATTGGATCGGTCACACTGGATTAATATATCCACAAAAGACACAGTACTCCAGGTAGCAATGTCACTGATCCTACCAGATGGCGCTTATTTCCTTATATAAAATTCCCCGACGACTGCGCTAAATGAGATTCACAAAAACACCACAAGTGCGTTTGATGAGAAATAATTTCTTGCGTTTTTACGTAAATAGTTGGTGCAACAAATCTGAAAGGTGTAAAAAGGGTGTTGGGGCATTAGAATATCAATATAGTTCGGGGGCGGTGCCACCGGGGGTCGTGGGGTAATCACTAATTCGGAATCTTATAAAGTGCGTTACCTGAATGCATGTTTTGTCAAAGTAAACTCAGTAAATGGGAAGTTCACGCATTGCGGCCACCCTTGTTTAATAACTATAGCTGGTGTTTATTACAATTTCATAAAGCCCTTTAAAAAAAAACAACAACAAATAGTCTTACCACACATTAGAACTAATTAAAACTAATTAGGCTACTGAATTTTTCGACACACACAGAACTAGTGGCAAAACAAATTATCGTTCTCTTCAGTGAGGAGCAAGTAATTAGCATTCAATAAATTAGATTGAATGTATTATAGGTAACATAGTAATTTGTAAGTTAAATGGATGAAACAAATTTTTGTTAAAAACATACATTTTTGTTCTTTCATAAAATGACACTTTTCTGATATATCAACATGTAACGACAGACCGGTTGAGAACCACTGATGCCAGTTCGTACATAATTTAGCAGCTTAAACACTTTGTTCTATTGTAACGCAGTAACAAATATCAGTTTTAAAATTCACGTGGAAGAAGTCAGGCCTAGAGATATTTTCACCTGAGGTAGGAAGATACATTTACACCCCTATGTCAATAGCGCGCCATCTTTCATATTTATTTTTCAGAAACATCGCGCCCTTCGCCATTGTTTACCTGAGGCAAGTGCCTCGTTTGCCTCATCCGTGTTATGGCGCCGTATGTTGATGATGGTTTTAGTTTGGATGGATCCAAGAAAGTACACTAACCCTAACCTAACCCTTAACCTAACCCTAACCCTAACCGAGGCAAGTGCCTCGTTTGCCCCATCCGTGTTATGGCACCGTATGTTGATGATGGTTTTAGTTTGGATGGATCCAATGAAGTAACCCTAAACAATCAGGAGTAGTTTCTGGGCACGTTACCCATATTGAAATGATAATGATGATAATATACCAAAAATTATTGATAATCCAGTCCAGATAATTATGTAAATCTTTTTTACATAACAAAAATGGAATCTAACAAGATAAACAGGAAACATTAATATATATATATACATATATATATATATATATATATCAGTAACAATTTGTTTGTAAAACCTGCCATAAAATAAAGTTGTAAATACGTTTTCGTATAGATGAAGGCTCAAATTAACGTAGAAGTACCGAACAGCCGTGGAGAGATTGGCAAACGAAATACCCAGGATGTTTAAAAAAAATTAATATCTTCATCAGATTGGCCAGCCTTGACGCCCGGATGTTCTATAAATAGATTTCCGCTATTCAATGACCAACCCTACTACATTTTAAAGGAAGTGAATAAATGTTCAGTCTTAGGTAAAAACCAGACCAATCAAAACAGCAACGATTAACAACTCTCTAAACAAAAACCCCTTAGACAACTTTAACAACAATTTTTTTTAATAAAACAACAAAATACAGACAACAAAATACAGACAGACATTGAAATTTTAAACGTTATGAATTAAAAAAAAAAAAATTAAATAAAAAAAAACAAAAAAACAACTAAAATCTTTCGAGATATGTGTGGCCCTCCATATTTCTTAAGACTCGTGGGAAGGAGTGTTAACCATACAATTCATAAGTTCAATACTGCAGCTGAGTTTTCTGCTACACAATGTAGGGATGCGTCACAACTGTCTGCTATTTAGATTAGACGCGTGTCACAGATAGAAGAGTTTCACACACGGTTGTAACTGCTTGTGAGAAGTTAAAGCTGTGATTGAACAAAATAAAATGGCTTGCTAATCGATTGAAAAATATTTTCTGCTTCGCATGCCACAAAAAGGTGTTACTCCATGACATTTGTTAAGAAAGTGGCTATAAAAGATCATGACTAAAAGAAAATGAATAAAAGTTAGTGACTAAAGATAGTGACTAAAAGATCGTGTCAAAAAGTGAGTGACTAAAGATAGTGACTAAAAGATAGTGACTAAAAGATAATGACTAATAGATAATGACTAAAAGATATTGACTAAAGATAGTGACTTAAAGATAGTGACTAAAAGAGAATAACTAAATGATCGTGCCAAAAAGATAGTGACTAAAGATAGTGACTAAAGATAGTGACTAAAGATAGTGACTAAAGATAGTGACTAAAGATAGTAACTAAAAGATAAAGACTAAAAGATTGTGACTAAAAGATAGTGACTAGTGACTAAAAGATAGTGACTAGTGACTAAAAGATAGTGACTAGTGACTAAAAGATAGTGACTAGTGACTAAAAGATAGTGACTAGTGCCTAAAAGATAGTGACTAGTGACTAAAAGATAGTGACTAGTGACTAAAAGATAGTGACTAGTGACTAAAAGATAGTGACTAGTGACTAAAGATAGTGACTAGTGACTAAAGATAGTGACTAGTGACTAAAAGATAGTGACTAGTGACTAAAAGATAGTGACTAGTGACTAAAAGATAGTGACTAGTGACTAAAAGATAGGGACTAGTGACTAAAAGATAGTGACTAGTGTCTAAAAGATAGTGACTAGTGACTAAAAGATAGTGACTAGTGACTAAAGATAGTGACTAGTGACTAAAAGATAGTGACTAGTGACTAAAAGATAGTGACTAGTGACTAAAAGATAGTGACTAGTGACTAAAAGATAGGGACTAGTAACTAAAAGATAGTGACTAGTGCCTAAAAGATAGTGACTAGTGACTAAAAGATAGTGACTAGTGACTAAAAGATAGTGACTAGTGCCTAAAAGATAGTGACTCGTGTTCTCCTGGTTATTTGTTTTTTTTTTTGGTGTCTTGTTGAAGTTCATGACATTGAGGTCGGAGTAAGTAAACGTATGACATGCATTGATCTCATTGAAATAAAATAAAAGTAATACGACTGTAGAGTATGGTGTCTGTTGTTGAATCAAGGCAAACAATGTCAAAATCACTCTCAAACTCAAGAATTTCATAAAACAAATACAGCATAATTTACAATCATGAAACATTTCAGAAAGGGGATACAGGTGAAACAAATAATCAAAATAATATCGTGTTTGGCTCCTGATGACCAAGTGAAAGCTCATTCTGGCTCTTTATGGCCGAGTGAAAGCTCATTTTGGCTCTTTATGGCCGAGTGAAAGCTCATTTTGGCTCTTTATGCCCAAGTGAAAGCTCATTTAGGCTCTTTATGGCCAAGTGGAAGTTCATCTAGGCTCTTTATGGCCAAGTGAAAGCTCATTTAGGCTCTTTATAGCCAAGTGAAAGCTCATTTAGGCTCTTTATGGCCAAGTGAAAGCTCATTTTGCCTCCTTACGACCAAGTGAAAGCTCATTTTGGCTCTCTACGGCCAGGTGAAAGCTCATTTTGGCTCTCTACGGCCAGGTGAAAGCTCATTTTGGTTCGTTATGGCGAAAGGGGGGCCTCGTTTTGGCTTTTCTTGGCAAAGGGTGACCTCGTTTCAGTTCTTCATCACAAGGGTGACGTTCAGCTGACGTCACGTTAGTTCCAAAGTGCGGAGAGTCATTCGTGCTGACTTTTGATGTCAACAACTAAACCTGGGTTCAACCACAATGAACCCCATTTAAGAAAGTAAAGAGATACCGTTTCGATTAGTAGTGAGGACCCTCTTCGGTAGTTACAACAGATTCATTTTAAAAATCAGTCACACGAGAAACCGAAGCCCAGACGGATCACGTTTAAAACAACAATTCTAAAGCTCTCAAGTACATAAGGAAACAATACAAACTTTGAGCTATATTTCTAAAATTGAGACTGGATTTTTGTGTTTACACAATAAAGTTGTTAGCCTTTTCCCTGTATGTGAAATGAGAATTTCTTTAGTCCATGAATGCATTATTTCCGAACTTTTCATCACAACCATAAACAACTACAATAAATGAGAACTACTTTAAATATTGAAATGTTCTATGCTTTTTTTTAAAATATTAAATTTTTTTTTTTTTACATAATAAATTCGGTTTAAATGACCATAAATAACTTTGACGGACCACCCACACCATTTTTGTGTGTTTTAAATTAGAAGAAAAACTACATTCGTTGAAGTCGATTCTGAACTTGGTCGTGTCATTAGCTGCAAGACTTTTAAGATCAAAAGCGTTTCTAAAAATATAGAATTTGGCGCTTCATGATTATTTATTTTATACGAAATTTTTATTAGCATTTCAATGATGACATTTTTTTTACTAACAAGAGGAATGCAGCTTCATTTACGATCTTTGCAAGAATAGTATTTTGATCAATAGAGTTCGGATATAAGCAGGCTCGAAATTTTTCTACGTATAAGCTTAAAAAATAAATGACATCTGATTGCCTCAATACGCCGGGAGACTTAGCAAAAAGTTGGAGTGGCTTTCGGTGGCGTAGCTAGAGTTGGTGCAACCTGGGGCGTGCCAGGCCGTTTGCCACCTTTCCACGAAAATAACACTGCAGTTTGCTGAAAAGGTCGGCCCTCATTGGTAAAATATAAGGGTGCCCCCCCCCTCCGGGGTGGACCGCCCCCTTCGAACAACCCTTCGTACGCCACTGCCCATATACATCTAAAGTTATTCTTACATTATTTTGTTTTTTTCCTTCTAATTTTTTTTAAAGCCAGTTTCATCGTAAATTATAATGCCAATTTCATACGATCAAATTTTCTTAATTTTTTTGTCGAATATTCGTCAAATTTGCGTCAAACTTTCGTCAACAATTCTTATTGAACGCACTATTTTGTTTAACTAAATAGTGCGTTGAAAAAGAAATCTGACGCACATTTGAAGAAAATTTGATCGTGTGAACTGAGCAGTCATTAGTCAGTGTTTCGTTTGTCTGAAGTTCTATTTTACAATTGGTTAATACTATACTATATTTATGATGAAAGCGCTCAAACCAATGCATAAGCTCTAGTAAAAAAATTCATTCACTTAAAAATATCTCGAATTTAACAAATTTCTTTCTTTAAAAAAAGTTTTAGACCGGTTACGTGGTTATTATTATTATTATGTATTATTAGTTTTTTCAAGTGGGGTCTAGATTTTATATATCATAAGGCCTTGCCGTCAAACCAGGTTTTAAGTCCCGGCCCTACGTGGAATTCATGTCATGCAAGAGACGACGATCCAAGAAATACATAGATACCCGGCTCGTTTGTTCCCCTATTGATATATGACAGGAAATGGCATCAGAGGGCCATCGAGCTAAAGCTCCGTATGCCCTCACCAAAGCACCCCCCTTAGCCCGAGTATCGGGCCGCGAAGCGGCACGTTTGAGATGTCCATTTGTAAGGGCAGCCCCCACCCAAGTCCGCTCGACCGGGTTCTGCTGGAGGCCACCCCCAACCCAAGGACACCTCGTCGGTGCGACACTGTGCGCACATGCACACGATCGGGGAAGCCTCGGACGCCCTTTAAGAGGGTTTTTACAGTGGGTTTCCACCCCGCAACTAGTTTGCGAAGTAGCTCGGACGAAACGGTTGCCTTGGAGCAGCTTTCTCAGGGCTGCGTAAATATAATAATTGGCCAGAGGCTTCCACCTTAGGCTCTCGCCTCATATCCATTGGCGGCAACTTGTAATCATGATCCCTACCCTGTCTCTGCCTTTACTTCCAACTGTATAGCGTCACATTTGGCAGCCCTGTAGGTGCTGTGTTTATTTCCGGCAGGTACCCTGCAGGTACCCTTGTCTGCCCACGCAGGACACGCAATAGTGGTTTTGTTCCCCGGGTAATGCCGAAGGAGTCTGGTGGCCGGCGCGTCCTAATCGGCAGCCACCACAGACTTGTCGACCGGATCCCCTACCAACATCTTGAATATGCTATAAAACATTAAATCACCGAGAAGGCTAGAGCCAATATAGACCCGGCCATTCGCTGCTTGCGCATGATTTAACTTTGCGATAACATGTAGTTGTTCACACAGAACAAAGACTCTTCGAAAGACAACCGGGAATCCCCCATATAGTACACGCGACCGCTCGGATTTCGTTATAAACACTGATACTACTAAAAACAAATAAAAAAAAACGAACTGAAATCTCGAGAAATAAATAGAAAGAATAATTTTTTTTTTTTAAATAGAAAAATCGTTTCTCGGCACATGATTATTTAAATTGCTTGAGTCTTGTTGACATTGTCAGTTTCCGAGCGGTTAAACTTTGACGAGTTTTTGCTGTCAGTTCACATAATTAAGTTTTTTGAAAAAGTATCGTCTTAATTTAAGTCCAAAAGATTTTATTTGAACGGAATTGAAAATTTGAAATACATTTTTTTTTAAAAATTCAGTGGTGTTTGGCGATAGCTCAAATTTATATCACCTCATGAGTTTGAACATCAAAGAAAGATGAAAACCAAAAGTCATTCACCTAGGAATTGTCCACTTGCCCTAACAGACGTTATCATATAATAGTTTGTCGATCAATGCTTTTCACATTGATATTAAGGAAATCTCCCTACGGAATAGTTTCTGAAACACGAAAGGACACCTAGTCCGCGTGTTTGTGTCCAGTTGTAGTTGGTTGTCTGGAACTTCTCATTAAAATAACACAATAGTGTGAGATCAGTTGATATAAACTACTAAATCTTTCATTTCGATATCTTTCATTTAGGTACATTTCATTTCAACATTGTAAATATACATTTTTGCAGTTTTATTTTTTTAATGATTTTTTTTTTTTTTTTTTTTTTTAAATAAGGCCAGATTATTAAAAATTTTTTTTTTTTTTTTTTTATTTTTTTTTTTTTTTGTTTTATTTTTTTAATAATTTTTTTTTTTTTTTTTTTTTGTAAAGAAGGCCAGATTATTAAAAATTAAATAAAATTTGTCCTCCTGCAACTTAAAAATCTTTTTAAATGAATTTTAAAAAAAAATTTTGATTATAAATAATAATTGCACATATTATCCCACTGCTTTTTGTGTTTTTTTGCAGATTTTTTTCACAACCACCATTTTATGTCTAAAATAATTTAATCTCTTTCACAATTATTTTCACTGAAATCTTGGTGTATCCATACGCGACAATTACACGGGTCACTTTCAGAGACAGGAGATGACGTCGTCGACATTTTTCCGGTTGATCACCACTGAGAAATTTTGGACTTTGTCCTCATCTCAACCCGGTGCAGCAGTTAGATTCGTGTATGCCCAAGCCAGAATTTGAATCAAAAGTTGACCATGTCTTTATGCTACTGACCAACAGGGTTCTGGTGTATGTTAACGGCGTCCCACTTCCAACACCGTTTTATGACACACGTTTCCTCTTCTGTGAACACTTTGTGACAGTACCTCTCATTTACACACTTGGCGACAGTATCTCTCATGTTGACAGTATCTCTCATGCACACACTTGGTGACAGTATATCGTATGGAAAGACTTTCAGCAAATCAGAATATTGTGGATACCACAGATTTATCGTCTCTCTGGGTGACGGACAAAGAGAACCCATCAGTCTAGTAAATGAACGTAATCGATACTCGTATTCTGGATCACCCCAGACAACATTGACCTTTCAGAATGACGGTTACGATTATTTGTCAGTATCGAATCGAATGCTTTTGAAGGTTTGAGCAGGCTAAGATGGCCATCATACTTTCTCCTCGCACATGAGGTCGGTCCGACACGTCACGATGTCCGGGAGATCCGGGACGTCCGTCACCGACCGCACGCCCATCACCGAGCCCATATCTCGGCTGCTCTGCCGTCTGCTGGATCTGCCCTTGAAGATGCTGGAGAACCGGGACAGGGAGCCTTCGTTGACCTCGCTGACTTCTCCATTCGAGGCGCCGGCAGCGGGATGACTCTTCTAGTGCGAAACAAAAGTAGGTCGGTTAGAAATGGGGATGATTAAAGACTGACCGCAAGATTATCAAAATTGGTGACGAAATGATTAAATGGGATCAATTTAAATGTAACTCTTTACATTACATATAACTATAACAGTTGTTTACACATTTCTTTACTCAACGTGAAATGGAGCTTTATAAATAAATATAGTCATATAATAAATATATATATTTTAATCCCATAAATACTGCTAAACCTGACGAATGAAATAACGTTTGTGTGATCTTGCAAAGTTTCCTTCTCCACAAATGAGTAATTAAACCCGTAACGGGGGAAAAATAATTAAAAGAATCGTTAAAACTCGTTTATTAATACAAGAAAATGTTTAAACTTATATATAAATACTTAAGATTCTTTAAATTTTCTTATCATCCTATATCTAAAAAGAATAGAAGACAAGTCGATACAACTCTAAATGTTAGTAAGCCTATATCCATATTATTATCTATAACATATGGAGCATACTTTGATTAGTCTCGGCATGCAGGAAAACAAATGCCATTATGACAACAGACGACACATATACCTGTACAATACATACTAGGGTATACAATGTAGACATTCGGACTCTTTTAAGAGCGCAGATGTCAGAAAACTACAGTATGGGTTACATGAAGAGTATGATAGCATAAAGTTAACACATAAAATAATAGTAGTTTTCATATCAGTAATGGGTTGCAGATGGAAGAACTCACATCTCGCAATTTTCCATTTCGAAAATTGACACTACTTTAAAGGTAAACATGACTTGTTTGTTGCTTAAGTTGTTTGTGGGACTTGTAAAGTGTTTAAATTTATGCGATTCCGTATGTGGGGGGGGGGGCGAACTGCTTTTTGGTTTCGACCTTGACCGTAATTCAAATAAATGTTGGCTGAAATTAAAATGATGTGCTAGTAGCTCTTGACCCATCAGCACAGTGTGTCCAAAATCCACTGCTCCACATCATATAAATATGTTTGTTTGTTACTTAGCAATGTGATGTTGATGATGTGATTTTTGTGTGTAGTTTGCACGTTAAAAAAAAAGGAAAAACAAAAGAAAAAAAAAGGATATTCTTCTCGAGAAAACTGCTGAGAAGTTTGACATTTGAAACTTGACAGTTTACAATAGCGATGGTGACAAAGATATGAATAACCTTGGAGGTGCTTTGTGTAACGTGTGTTTGTGAGGGGGTGGTGGGTCTTCGCCTATGAGGTGATCAGATGTGGCATGAATGACCTGCGAAGTGCTGGAATAGTGCATACCCGACCAGTATTGTTGTGTACCTGACCTTACCTTGGTGACAGCTGATGTAAGCCAGTGAACGATGGGGATGTGGGGGGGATGGGAGGAGGAGGAGTCGTGGATTACCTGAGAGGTGGTTGTGTGAGGCACCTCAGTGAACGATGTGAATATGCTGAGCGATCGACTCATCCTCCTCAGACTGGAGCTGTGGATGAGCCGATGTTGGCGCCACCTGTCCCACTGTCGTCTGCACGTCTGGCGAACCTGTAAGCAATGGGCATGTCACGCGGTCACGCATGGAGTAAATCCAGGTACTATTGGCTGTGGTGTCTGAGAAACACTGATTTTTGGCCATTTCCCGTCAAAAACGGTCAACCGAACTTACTTAGGAAGCGTTCTTAATGCCCATTTCTTCGTCTGGATTAAAAAAAAACAAACAAACGACGGATGTCTGCCTTTAAACGACAAGAATCGCAAACGCAATGAAGCTAATCAATAGCTATAATTCTCTAGATATGAAAGAAAGTATATTGTAACGGTGAGTTCAGTAGCGCGTCAAATCAAATTCCCGGTAACCGTGCTGAGTGAGATGAACAAAATCCGCAGGTGCGTTTGGCGTGTAATATTTTCTTTTGTTTCTACGGAAAGTGTCTCAATTTAAATATGGTGTAATACATCTGAGGTATGGAACTTTTGAATTTTAATATAGTTAGGGGCGTGAAAAAAGTGTGCAATGAAGGAAAGGTTGGGGGGGGGGGTAGCAGTAATTGGAAATTCTTAAAAAATTACGTTACTTGAATTCATGTTTAGTGAATTTAACTTTAGTAGATGGGAGGTTCACACATTGCCACCGCCATTGTTTGGCAGGCTACAACTAGCATATTACATCTTATAATCTTTTACAACCTATCAAATGTTACATCGATTAAAGAATATCTTATCTAAAGCCCTGCATTTATTAAGAGGAAAATAAAGGAAGGAAAGAAAGCCCATGACATTATTAAAAAAAATTGCTTGGGGGGGGGGGGGGGGTGGGGGGGGGGGGGGGGGGGGGAGGGAACTGGCATCTTAAAACCAAACAAAAAAAAGGGGGGGGGGGACTTTGACACTTTCCTTTTGTTTTTGAGTGTCTTCAACATTAGACAGCATTAAGTCGACATTATTTTGACAGTTTTACAACACATTGACTGAAAAATACAAAATGCAAAAAAAAAAAAATAAAAAATAAAAAATAAATAAATAAAAATAATAAATAATAAATAAAAATAAAATAAATAAATGCAGAAAATAAAATTAATAAGCATGAGAAAACATATACATAGGAGCACTCTATGACGCCAAGTGAGCTTAAATACGTATGCTGAGTGCCTCACAGATACAAGACAAATATGTTTTTAAAAAAAACAAAACTTTACAGTTAGAGCACTGCTATTGTGACATTGTGACATATACAACATAAGGCTAATGTCCTCAGGGGAAAAAAACCACAGCAACTCAGCCGATCAACATTATAACAGAAATGTTTTTTAAAAGTCTTTTCTTCAACATAATTATCGGTTTAATCGATTGCATATTTTTTGTGTGTGTGTAAAATTATAAAGTACATACCACTTTTTTAAAAAAAATGACATTTTCAAAATATGAGTTCATGACTTTGATTACAGTTGGCCACCAAACTTGGGCCATTGGCAGAAAATTATGGACACGCTTGAATAAATGCATTAATAATAGATTTTGATTTTTAAAAAAAAAAAAGATTTCTGTGAAGTCCAACATTCTTTTCCCCCTTAAGCCACAATTTTAAATATGTTGCGTATTACCCATGGACACGAGCGCAGCGCTAACATGAACACGGACGATACAAACACCATTACCGGGTGTTCATGCTGTAGTCAGTGTTACAACAAGCACAACTACAATCAGATGTGGACCAAATGCACACAAATGCACATATTTACCAACAGAAAAGCAAAGACCTGAAAGTGGCCCCTCCAACACACGATTAAAAAAAAAAAAAATCACAAACACAAGTGCACAGCAAATATGAGGTTACCAGTGCTCATAATTTTTACCCTTAGAATTTTAGTTTAAAAAATAATTTGCTGGGTTCACATTATAGCGTTCAATTTCGTGGTTTGTTTTGCTAAAATTCCGCAATTGGCTTGCACAAGCGCCGTGATGGGTGTGTAAGAGAAACGTACAGGTTAAAAAAATACAATGGAAGGGGGAGGGGCAGAGACCACGCGATGGGTGTCACATGCAGAGGAGGCTGCATGCACCGGAAGCTAGGCTGACACTCATCAAAAAAAAAGTAGTACCTTTGTTGTGTTAACACGCCAAGCTGCAGCCGATATATCTGTGGCGTAATAAGCAGTGTGACGCACTACAAGTCGACGAAGCGCATTTTGAACCTGTCAGCCACGACAAATTTAGTTTTCATCAAACATATAAAGGTAAAAACAAAAAAAAAAGACGTGCTCACCAGGCAGTGCAAAGTGAACACAAGCATCCACAAACTTCAATGGGAACAAAATAATAAAAGTAACAAAATAAAAATGATAAAGCTTGAATTGATTTGTTGAAAGCGAAACAAAAGTTGATAACTTTTTTTTTATAGACACAGTACACTGTCAAAATAATGGAGACATTCTGATGACGAATGTCACACGAAAGGAAAAGTTATAGATTTTACGAGTTTTAGACCTGGCGAACATTTGAAAACTCTTAATGTTATAGTCTGTCAGGCGGTAAAAAACGGTAATCATATATATATATATATATATATATATATATATATATATATAACAGTAATATGTAAATAGCAACATTTATTTAAAACCGATAATTTCGATAGTGATATTTTGTTCTGACAAAATATTATTAATCCGTTTGCCAATGACTATCTCAGGAAAACAGAAATGAAAATGGCGTCACTAAGGTGGGGCCTTAAGGCTTTTAAAGTGGGCGCTCAGGGATGGAACAGATTTCTTTAAACCTGTAAGCATGACTAAATAGCCGTAAGAATATGACAACAACGTTTATTTAACGTGATTCTACGACTCAGTCTATACTAGAGGCATTTAACGTCATTCTACCACTCAGTCTATACTAGAGGCATTTAACGTCATTCTACCACTCAGTCTATACTAGAGGCATTTAACGTGATTCTACCACTCAGTCTATACTANTATGGGCTAACTTGAGACTATCTGCATTCACTGCGCAAAGCATTTCGCAGTTTCTAAATTTTGCTTGATATGATCCCATAACATTATAATTATGTTTTTGGGGGGAAATAATTTTTTTAAAAAAAGCAACCTAACTAACTAATAACCAAGACCCCCATTTTTATCCCGATCTTCTGTTAAGGTCAGAGGTCGTACAGCCCTACCTCTCCGTTCAGGAAGCAGTACAGCAGTGATATGAAGAAGCCCTCCGACGCGTTCAGGAACGACGTGGAGAAGCTGTAGACGCTAAACTTGACCGGGTCGCCACCGTCGGGCTCGAGCATGATGACGAAGTTGGTCAGTCCCAGGAGCGGCAGCAGGACGATGGCGGCCTTGACCGCTTTTCTGCGGAGAGTAATTTCAGCAGTTGGGAGATCCACACAGGAGAGGGAAAACGGCTAGGGGGAGAGGGATGTGTGGAATTTAGAATATTATAAAGACAATTTTGGGGAGCGACGAGGGCTCGATGAGCTCGGACAAATTTTGAAAGATAGTTGTGCGTTCAAGATTGTGTGTGTATTTGTGTGAGTGTGCGTTCGAGGATGTGTGTGTTTTGTTTGTGTGTTCAATATTGTGTGTGTATTTGTGTGTGTGTGTGCGTTCAAGATTGTGTGTGTGTGCGCGTTCAAGATTGTGTGCGTATTTGCGTGTGTGTGCGTTCAAGATTGTGTGTGTATTTATGTGTGTGTGCGTTCAAGATTGTGTGTGTATTTATGTGTGTGTGCGTTCAAGATTGTGTGTGTATTTATGTGTGTGTGCGTTCAAGATTGTGTGAGTATTTGTGTGAGTGTGCGTTCGAGGATATGTGTGTATTTGTTTGTGCGCTCAAGATTGAGTGAGCCTTCGAGGATGTATGTGTATGTGTGTGTTTGTGTGTACCTTCGAGATTGTGTGTATGTATGTGGGAGAGTTTGATTAACAAATACATATCTATAGATACAACTGATTGCTTGGGCAAAAGAATGCCGTTTGAGATAACATTTGATAAAAACCCTGTAAATTCTGTTTTATAGTAAAACAAACATGAAAATAAAATATCTGAGAATAATCTCAGATTCCAATAGGCTTTTAAACCACATTAATAAAAATAATGTACTATCTAGAGAAATAGGAAATTCAAATGCAAAAATTGAAATGACAAAAAGTTATAAAATTAAGGAGCACAGATAGAAAGAGAAAGGGGGGGGGGGAGATACAAAGAGAGGTAGGATGGAGAAAAAGAGAGTGATGGGGTGGAGAGAAGGAGAGAGGGAGAGAAAGAGAGAGAGAAAAAAAAAGAGAGGGGGGGGGAGAAAAAGAGAGTCACATAGAGGGAGAGAAAGAGAGAATCGTGTCAAGAAAGTGATTGTGTGTACGTCTGTGTGTCAGCCTGTGCGCGTGTGTTGTTCTCTGTATGTATTGTTTGTTCCCAGCAGCCTGGCACTTGTATCTATATTTATTTTGAATTTGAAATTTTCCTTGGAAGCGGTTTGACACCATGGAAAAAAAAATGTGTACAAGGACCACCTCACATGATTTATTTGCCTTTAATCAATTCTGCTGAAATTAATCACAGTGTTTACACGCTAAATGGATGGCGCATTAATTTCTACAAATTTTCTGTTTGTTCCCCCCCCCCCTTTCCCCCCAACTACGGGTGCTTCTACATCTAAGGTTGCCTAATGGGGTCCAACAATAGTGGAGGATTCATTATTAAAACTCCGGCGTTGTGACTCGAGGCTGAAGTTTGTTTTCCATTGCATAATAAAGATAATGAGGAGGAAAAAAAACCAACCTGAAAATTACTTTATTCATATTTGTTTTATATTAGAATTTCAATTATATAGCTGAATTTTGTGTGTGTTGAGAATCACATTTCTGCATAGAGCGATGATTTAAAAGAGAAAAACAACAAGAAAAGCTCAGTTTTGTACAAAACAAGATTGAAACCTCAATGCTCGTATGTAGGAAACCTTACAAAATAAGCGTCCGGGTTTCTGAATTCACCAGCGAGTTTAAGAGTGCAGAATTAATTGTAACGTTTGAAAAGATTCCCATGCCGGCTACGGTTATAATTCGAATCTTACATGTGTTATGGTTATAAATAGAATCTTACATGTGTTATCGTCATTAAATGTAATCTTACATGTATTAAGGTTATAAATCGAATCCTACGTGTATTATAGTTAAAAATCGATTCTTACATGTATTATGGTTATGCATCGAATGCTACATGCATTTGCTGCATGCAAGCAGGCAACAAAATGACTGGTTGCCAGCGAACTCGGTTAGAAGCCCCCCCCCCCCCCCCCCCTGTTGGAATTGTTGAAATTATTTGATAGAGGGCAGACACCAATAGCCCGCCCACCGTTCTATCGAACACTTTGATGGACGCAACGCCCGTCATTTAGGTCATAGGAGACACGCCCACCGTTAAGCCTAGAGGACATAGCTTAATCAACACACGTTCATTGTTGATGTTTTAGGAGACACGCCCGCCTTTTAGATTAAAAAAGAAATGCATTTAGATGCATCGATACGTGCCCTCGATTGTATCGGAGCAATTATAACAATCGACGCCTGGCCGACATTCAAATATTTAGAAGACCTAGATTATGAGTGAACGGCTGGCATTTCAATAATTAAACCATTCTGGTAGCAAATGTTTAATTTTTATATATATATATGTATATATTGCGTGGTAAACTGTTTACTACTTAATTAAAAACTCAAGTCTGTATTGACGTTGAAAAACAATTCGCTTACGTAACGTTTAATTTTCATGAAAGTTCAGTAGCTTTTAAAAATCTAATTTGGCGCAGTTATCGGGAATTTTATTACGTGAAATCAGTGACGTCATATTCCCTTCACCTTACACTTGTAAAACAGGAAAGAAAAAAAAACAACAGATTTTTGGGGGGAGTGGGGAGTGGGGCTGAAAATTCGATAGAATGTGTTGTCATCGGTAACGAGAGTCTACGCGCCAAGTTTCAGCTCGATTGGTTGACGGGAAGTGGATCAATTAGCCCTTCGAAATGTCTTGCCAGCCAACCACAAACGAAAGCGAAGTTAATGTAAAGGATTTTAAAATGGAGTTCCTTTGCTAGAGTAATGAATGTCTGATGAAAGACTTTTCTCCCTCCCTTTTGTGACAGCTTACAATGTTGTTGTTTTTTTTTTCTCCTCCATTTGTTTTTAAATAATCTTAAAACCAATGACAATAAATTAATTGCAGGGGGGTGGTGAGGGGGGTTTGGGTTAATGACCCGTCTCGAGGGTTTGGGGGATGGAAACAGTTCGTCAACTTACGATTTTTTTTGTACACATTTTAAAATAATTTGTAAAAAAAAAAAAAATAAAAAACCAAAACCAAAAAAAAAACAAACAGGGGGGTGGTGAGGGGGGTTTGGGTTAATGACCCGTCTCGAGGGTTTGGGGGATGGAAACAGTTCGTCAACTTACGATTTTTTTTGTACACATTTTAAAATAATTTGTAAAAAAAAAAAAAATCAGAAACCAAAACCAAAAACACAACAACCTCTTAGTCGACTCTAACCGGAAACCACTTTAAAAAAAAAATGGTCTTACAAAAAGTTCTAGTCCTGTCCTTGAATATTTCTTTCTTACCTAAGTTTATCTGCCTCATTGGTCTGCGATTCTCTCAGCTTCATCACCAGAACACGAATTATGTTCAACAAGAAGAATAGATTCACCTGTCCACAAAGGATGTCAAATAAATATGACATTTTTAAAATACAATATTAGAATAATAGTCTTCACTATGTGGCGTTCTTTTTTTTTACTGTACTAAATAGAAATACTATAATTAAAGGTGTGGTGTAAACACTATCAGAAGCACACCGGAAGTGTCAATTTTTTTCTTTTTAAACGAAATCGTTTTTTGGATAGCGGTAAGTGTTGTATTTTTTTGTTTTTGTGTTGTTTTTTTCTTTTTTTTCTTTTTTTTTTTTTTTACAGCTATTTCAAATAGGTATAAGGAAGCCAGGCTCTCAAACAACTAAAAGGGTAAATCTCATAAACACGTGACCGTGTTAGTCAGAGATGCACCAACTACCAACACCCCTGACGTTAGGTTCTTAAAAGGAGACTTGGTCACACACTTGTTTCAAGACATGGGGGAGGGGCGATGGGCTGGAGGGTATCTTACCGCCATGACGGCTGCTCGCGGTCCTTCAATAATCCATATCAGTGGATTCATGTAGTAGGCAAACCAGCATCTGGGGAAGGAATATCCATATGGATTGGTGGATAAGAACTATTACAATGTCTAACGAGTTTTTTTGTTTTTGAAATGAATTAATACTAAGAAGGATTGAACAGTAATCGAACTTTTATCTATTTTCCTGTGAGCTTTCAGGATTAGTGACCAAAGGATGTATCTCAACAGAACTTTAAATTCGATACCTCCAAAAGTAGTCGAGTTTCTGGACAAGAATTAAGTTTCTTAATTAATAGCAAGATTGTTTTATGCGTAAAATATGTCAAGAAGTTATGAATTATCAAATATTTCAAACTTTTTTTTGTTTTGCGTTACGACCCCCCCCCCTTTTTTTTCCCCCTTTTCCAACCAACCCCTCTGCATCGCCTTCTTAAACAGGACTGCGTCTTTCTGATTTGTCGAGTACGTAAACAGTTCGGATCGATACAAACCAGACACACACAAAAACAAAACACAAAAAAAAAAAAAAA
>CAXITT010000038.1:2003469-2017482 GCA_964033795.1 Lymnaea stagnalis
CCTACGGCCCAGGCCTCCCTTCGCTTAACGATCAACATCACCACTTGCCCATAGTGTAAGAATGACCGGCCTTCAAACTAAGACGATAACACCTACGGCCCAGGCCTCCCTTCGCTTAACGATCAAAACAAGAATTAAGATGATATGATTTCACACTCCCCCCCCCCCATTTTTTTCCACAAACACACACATACCAAGCCAAACAAAGTTAGAAGACTTAAAAGAAAGAAGAAGAGTAAGGGGGGGGGGTGGATAAGCTGTAAAGAAAATATAATTAATGTCAGACTGATCGACATCAATGATGTTCTTTTCATCCTCACCTGGTCTCATAAATTCTTGCCATCGGTATCACCCAGGCTATCGTCAGTATCACCGGGAAACCTGGAGAGGTGAGAAAACAAAGAAAATCACGTGGTTTTGTCTGTGTAATGTGGGGTTTTTTTATACCCCCCCGGAGACAAGTATTTGCCATACATCAAACAAGCAGGGGGGGGGGTAATCCATCGTCAACTATCACAGTTAGTGATAGATGCCTTTGTGGTTGCCCATAGAAGTTGTGTGGGGGGGGGGTCGAATTACCCGGCCAACATGTTTAAAAACAGAAAATTTATAACAGGAATTTGTTTAATGAGGACAAGGCGACGAGATTATTGTTGTTGATCGCTGTTGTCTGACACCATTTATCAATGAACTTCTGGATTGGAGGACTGGAGGACTGGAGGACTGGAACAAAACGTGTCCTCACTTGAACGGAGACCCGTATCTGTAATCTATATGTTACGTTTTCAAACTCTAAAATTTTCTAATTTCATCTTAATGTGTACGGCTTTACTACTCCCGATGTTCAATTACTTTTTTTAAAATAAAGAAAATGGCTTAAGGTTAAATCAAATTCATGTGTTTGACTGACAATCTCTCATTCCGAATTCAACATTAGTTTTAAGCCAGTTTAAAATTATTTCTTTTACTGCATGCATGCTCGTTTAGTTCGTACTTAAAAAAACAACAAAAAAACCCAAAAAAAAAACATTCCATAAAAATCAATGATGCAACTACTCCGCTCCATGTCAACTTTGCTGACGGTTATTCAATGTGGCGCAGTAATTTGTATGAACTTTTGGAGAATCTCTTTCTTTCTTGCTCACGCTTGACCAGAGGTCAATACTTTAAATTTTTATTTTTACAAAAGATCCCGTAGTTTATGACGTAGGTTATGACGATTTCTGTTCGGTTTTTCAAGTTGCTATGGTTCCCCCCGGGGCTCTTGTCGTCATGTCGATCAATGATATGTTTGATAAAGAGGCGCTCGCCACGAACCCCCTGAAGCGTTACCCGGGGAACAGTATCACCGTGTAGGGGACCCGCGCTGAAAGGCAAAGGTAACGCACGGAGACTGCGTTAATTCGAGCACGATTGCATGGCTTCCCACCAAGTGCAGTCGAACTATTTTACTAAACGCAGAAACAGGTTGGGACATGATTACAGTTGCCGTATGGATATGAGGTGAAGGTGTGTGGCAACCTTTCACCGGTGATTTTAAATATGCAGTCTTGAGGGTACTGCTCCAAGGCAACCTCTCTCTCCCATCTACGGTGTGAATTAGTCGCACCGTAGAATAACCATACAAACCCTAGTAGAGGGCGTCGGTCTTAAACAACTACGCGGTCCCCCCGGGGTGGTAAGGGGGGACTTTAGAGACGTTAAATATCCACCCCAACCCCTTAGAAAGTCCGGCCCTGTTGCTGCGTGAGCAGCAATCCGGCTGGCCAGGTGTTTCTTCTCTGGGGCTGCCACACTCAGCGGCCAATCGAGTGGAGGTCGAGTGTGGCGGTCTTAGGGGCGGAGCGTCCCTGGCGTGCCGCTTCGCGGCCCGATCGGAATAAAGACCGCTGGGGGAGTGGTTGATGGCCGGTTTGGTTGGCGGGGTGGTGCGTTGGGGAGGACCATATGAGCCCCAAGGCTCGGTGTTCGCTGATTTTCTTAAGTTAGTTAGTTAGTTGCTATGGTTGCATTTTTGTGATGTATGTTAACAAATATCAGTTATAGTTGCGTAAAAAAAAAGAGGACCATTTTACTCCCCAAGCGAAGGGTGTGACCTAAGTGCTCGTATGTAATGCACTCCATCGTACAATTTTGCTCACAATTCTGTAGCGACCAAGGTCTCAAAGAACTGCATCAGTTCCGGTGAGATGAACACCATATTTAGAGATTAGTTTATATTATTGAACGAATGACTTGCAAAAGATAACATAGAACAGTTATATACCCTGGTTGAGTTGCGCCCATGTGCGCTGACATACAGACACTGACCGATGCTGAAATTGCTGCACTGCGAAAAAGCGAATGGAGTTCCGAAATGAGGAAACGAAGATCGGCACCAAAGCAAAGAATAATGGATTGGGCCCTGTTCAGAAAACGGATAGCACTCAACCTTCCTCAGACGATTCCATTACGTTGAAAAGATCTGAGAATCTCTGTTTTCCCATCAACCCATCCCCCGACCCCGGTGTCCCGTGACAAGGGACATCAATCAAGGTGATATAGACACCCCCCCCACCACCACCCCACACGCCAGACCCCCCAAACTCTGTTTACATCACTTTCTGCTGTCGGTCTGTCTTCTTGGCGCTGTCAACACCGGGTGACCCACGATGATACATCGAGGGAAGGGAAGACATTTCGGGGCATATAAACAAGCCGTCTTTAAGTCTGGTTTCATCGCTCAGACATCACGCCACTTAGAAATAATGGGGGCAAAGAACCCACGCCAACGGGTAATCAAATACCTTGCCGTTTGTCAAAAAGATCAGTAGGTAAAAGTGAAGAGAAGGAATAAAGGGAGAGCCTACGTGGAAACACACCTTACTTGTGTCATATTCAAATGATAGTCAAATGTAATGAGGGAGGCGTGATTTAAAAGAAAAAAGCTTTGAAAATCTCTTAGATTGTCTCCAATTCACACCTCTCCCCCATAAAAAAACAACCCCCCCCCCACAAAAAACAATTAAAAAAACCCCAACCCCCCCCCCCCACTAATACCATCGCAAATCTCCCGATCACAACATTACAAATATCCCTCCTCACTCCTCCAAAGGTGTCCCTCCTCTCTCCACACAAGAGCATAAATCTCAAGCTATTGCCATTATAAAATGCCCAGTCCAATCATCTTAAATCTGCCTCATTCAATCTAAATATCCCTCAGACATTCTTGGATTGTTTTATCCTCAGACCATCATATACCTCTTTTCTCACACCATAAAAAATCTCTTTTTTTCACACCATCATAAATCTCCATCTCTAACCTTCATGTATCTCCTTTCACATTCTCGTAAATTTCGCTCCCAATGGATCGTGACTCGCCACTCTGCGTGAGAGCCATGTCGGCACAGTAAGATTACCAAAATGAAGGGACCCAGAACCAATTGATCGATTTTATATTATGTTGGGTAGTTTGGTGTAGTGGAGGGATATCATCCATATTGATCAGCACCAGTTTAAAGCTGGCCAAGATTTACGCTGGCCTTACCATACGGCCCTGGTGGTGTAACAGCATTCATATATAACCCCGGTGGTGTAACAACCTTCACATATAGCCCTGGTGGTGAAAAATCCTTCACATATAACCCTGGCGGTGTAAAATCCTTCACATATAACCCTGGTGGTGTAAAATCCTTCACATATAACCCTGGCGGTGTAAAATCCTTCACATATAACCCTGGCGGTGTAAAATCCTTCACATATAACCCTGGCGGTGTAAAATCCTTCACATATAACCCTGGTGGTGTAAAATCCTTCACATATAACCCTGGCGGTGTAAAATCCTTCACATATAACCCTGGCGGTGTAAAATCCTTCACATATAACCCTGGCGGTGTAACAACCCTCTCATATAGACCTGGTGGTGTGACAACCTTCACACATAGCCTTGGTTGGTGTAACAGCCCTTAACTCCATTACTTTCAATTCGAAAAGTCTTTATAAAAAAACCCCCCAAACACACCACTAAAACGATTCCCCCCCCCTTCCCCCCCCCCCCCCCCCGGCCCCGGCCCCAGCTCTTCTTACCCCATCCGATGCTGTAGAACACGATGTAGTTCGGCTTGCCGGAAAACACCGAGACTGCAATCATGTTGTGGAGGTAGATGCCCTCTATGAACATCCACATGAACTTGACCGTCTTGGTGTACTCCAGGAGGCTGTACAGGATCTCGCAGAATATCGGCTGCGGAACAAGCACAGACAGATAGGTCAGAGATCGAACTTTTGATATTAAGAAACAACATCAGGGATCAAATTTGAGGGGGAAAAAAAATGATCCAGATAGCGTTCAGCAAGTCGATCTAGTTGGAGTTGGGTTACATGGTTTTAAACTCAGACTTCATTTGAAGAAGTGTTAGTTTCGAATTTTTAAAAACAAATATATATTTGCAAAATATGGCTGGATGGTTTATAAGTGGTCAGTCAATATTGTTTACATTGGTGTAAACCGGTGTTTTATATAAAAAAAATTTCGTGTGTTAAAAATCATATAAATATTTTTATAGAAACAATTTAAATCATATAAACACTTTTATACAAGCATTTTAATAATAAAAACACTTTATAAACACTTTTAAATCCTGTAAGCACCTTTATCAAAAACGTATGCTGAACACATTTAAACACATATTTTTTTTCCCTTCGAGTCAGATAATAAAAGTGTCAATGCCTCTGGTGACTCACGGTGTCATAGATGGTGTTGCTGTCCCCACTGGCGACCCCGGCCACCTTTCCCCCCGTCTCCCGGGCCACCAGCTGGTCCACATACAGCACTATCCTCATGGAGATCTGCACGATCATGGCCACGAAGAGGTTCTTGTGGATCCGTGTTCGGTGACACTTGAGCGTACTGGAAATGGATTTTTGTGTAAAAATGGAAACATGACATTATTTAAAATGGCACTCATACGTCGTGCTATTTTTGAAAACGAGTTTCTCCCCTTGACCTTTGGGGTTGGAGTAAAACTCTCTATAATATAAGTATCCAACAACTGCTGGTGACAATCGCGGCCTAAAAAGTATCGATAATAACAAATTTATAGACGTTCTCTTTAAAACTCTTATTTAATGGCGACGCTTAACACATCTTGTCAAGTCTTCATTAAATTGCGTTGATGGTTGATAATTATATCACACGTAATAAATTATATATATATATATATATATATGGCTGTGGTGGTCAAAATTTATATTTTAAAACTGCACACTAAGATTATTTATGGGAATTTGTTCGCAAAGAAAGGCGCTTGGGTTTGGCCATATGTTGAGAGAGCCTGACTAAAAACTCGAATCCAATTTTTATTTTCTCACTTAATTAAGGAAAAGTTAGTGTGTGTGTGTGCCCCATAATTCTCTCTGAACATTTCGTAATCCACCTTTCACAGCCCGGAAGCCGTCGGTCCTGGCCTGGTTAATGAGCAATGATCATCCCCGTGGGAGACCTACTTTGGCCGATCGGAGGGAACATTCAGCTCCCCACCTCCCCCCCCCAAACTGCACTGTTTTCACTTTACATTCTGTTTGGTGGGGGGGGGGGGCATGGCGATGAACAGAGCCACACGCGACGTTGCCTCATTTTAGCAGACTCGACCGGGCATCCCAAATAATGTGCAACAGATTCTGCTCGTTTTAATACATTTCAGGTGACAATTACTGCTACACTATAGATGACGTGTTTTCCCGAATGTAAAATGATGCTTCTCTTGTACTTCTATATTTTATCTGTTTATGTCCACGGCTCTTCTTTATTTTATCTGTGCATGTCCACGGCTCTTCTATGTTCTTTATATGTGCATGGGCATGACTCTTCTATGTTTTACTATATTTGGCATAAAAAGAAGGAAACAATACCCATTGATCGACTTTTCGTTTTTGTGTGTGGTAATTTCACTGCTCATAACCGTGTTGCAAAACCCTTCTCGTTTGTATCTTTATAATTATGTTCTCTTTCAAATCTCTACAAATAAATGTTTTGACAAGCGCTGTTTCAGTCCGTCGCTGTTACAAAGTCCTTAACTTCATATGGGTCTTTTTATTCGTGAGAAAAATCACTTGTGTCTAGACATTATAGTAAATAATGAGTCGTAAGCTCAGTGGGGCAAGGCAAGCGCGAGTTGCATAGAATCAGTAGAAATAAATAAATACTGTTGTTTTTTTCGCTTTTCAAACATGTTCAAGAAACATTTCGTTTTCTAAAGACCAATCAACCGACACTTACTAGCTAGAGTGGCCCAAGACAATCTATAGTGCCCAAGACAATCTATATTGCCCAAGACAATCGATAGTGCCCAAAACAATCTATAGTGGCCCAAGACAATCTATAGTGCCCAAGATAATGTAGAGAGGCCACAGGCAGTCTAGAGTAACACAGGACAATCTAGAGCGGGCCCTAAGACTTCAAGGACTGAGGCCAGAAGGGTGAACTCAACACAGGAATCAACAATTGCCTCTCAAATTCTGTTCCAAAACGCTAGTCCAAGTATCATTATTAAACTATATCTTCATAATTGTCAAAAGAGAAAATATCTGCTAAACTAGAATTTTTTTTTTACTGAACGTGGAAAACACCACTGAGATTTAAAAAAAAAAAAAAACAACAAAAGAAAGCAACATTAAATTAAGTTGTGTGATACTTTGGGAAAAGTTTGACAAAAGAGAAAATATCTGCTAAAATAGAATTTTTTTTTTACTGAACGTGGAAAAAACCACTGAGATTTAAAAAAAAAAAAAAAACAACAAAAGAAAGCAACATTAAATTAAGTTGTGTGATACTTTGGGAAAAGTTTGTGACGATAATAAGTTTTTGAAAAATTCAAAAGCTCCTTTGGGTGCGACTATACCTCGGCTATTTACCTTCAACTAATACGTCGGCTTCAGCTTGATTTGGGCAAACCCCATCATCACACCGTCTCAACTCTATAAACTAGTTTTACCCTTTAAGCTGAACAAAACTCTTCTCGCCCCGATTTCCCCGTGAACATCCCACTGATGTGCATTTCCGACTTTCCTACATCTCAGATAGCCTTTATTTATAGCCATGAATTTATTGAGGGTCAGCCCCCCCCCTCCCCCAACTCTAAATAACCGTTTGACAGGTCCACACCCCAAACGTCCGGTTGGCAGTTTTGCTGCTGCAATCGACATTAAACCTTTGATTAACCCGGGGCATCCCAGTGCTCTGATGCCACCTGAACTTCACACCTTTCCTCCTGGATGTTCAAGAGTCCACGGATATTCTGTGCGGTAGCTTGCCAGAAAAAGTCAGGTACACTTTTAAAGCTGTATCACAAATAATAATTATGTAGGAATGTGTGTATATGCTGTAGCGCTGTGTTCCTTAGGCGCGCAAAATAAAATCCCAAGAGGTTAGCACCAACTGGGAATCTTATAAAGGGCCTTACTTGATGAATGCAGGTTTCGTCAAGTAACTTTAGTGGACGGGAAGTTCCCGCACCGCCACCGCCATGGCTTGGCGGGCTATTTCTAGTAACATCACAGTAACTCTCTAACGGGGAATCACCTGAAGTAACAGAATATGACCAACGATATGATGGTGGTAACCAACGAGATGCACAGTCCAACAATTTCCAGTGTTCTAGAATTTGCGATGATGTCTTTGATGAGCTGCAACGACAAAATAAATACAATAATAATAATAAACAAACAATATAAGATTGCAATCGTCTGAGAAAATTGTTAAAATAATTTCAATTTTATGGAAAGCATAAGCCAATAAATACTCCATATAAAATGTATTGGTTTTTTTAGGGTGAAAAAAAAACAACAACTTTTTAAAATGATTTTTTTTTTTTTTTTGTTTCCGTTGCGGCACTTAACAATACTTTTTTACAAAATATATTATTACAGACAAACACACGCAAACTAATTAAAGCAAATTTAAAAAAAAAAAACAAAAAATAATCAAAATAAAATGTATTGGTTTTTTTAGGGTGAAAAAAAAACAACAACTTTTTAAAATGATTTTTTTTTTTTTTTTGGTTGCGTTGCGGCACTTAACAATACTGTTTTACAATATATATTATTACAGACAAACTCACGCAAACTAATTAGAGCAAATTTGTAGTCTGTATGTATTTTACAGCTGCAAATATAGTTCTGCTAGACGTGCATTCAAGTCAAAGACATGCTAGGTTGTTTTTTTCTCTTTCTTTGTTTTCTTTAAAAAAAAAAGTTATCTCCCAATAAGTGGAAAAAACCCAAAACAAACAACATCAACAACATCAACAACATCAACAACATCGACAACATCAACAACATCAACAACATCAACACCATCAACACCATCAACAACATCAACACCATCAACAACATCAACAACATCAACAACATCAACAACATCAACAACATCAACAACAACGCTACGCTTCGGGATAAGTGAACGAATAGCAGTTATTAAAAAAACTTCATAGAGCTACACTGACGTCAGGAGGTTTCTTTCTGTGGGCGACTATTTGGATATGCGTGTTACCGCTCTCAGGATCCAAATAAACAACAAATAACGATTTGCCGCACAACGTTGAAAGATTGTCTCAAAGGATGTGATATAATCCAGGAGGATTTAGAGGGAAATTTTGAAAGAGCAACGACTGACCCACACCCAGAGAGTGTGTCCACTCCAATCACCCAGAGAGTATGTTCACTCCTAACACCCAGAGAGTGTGTCCACTTTTCCCGCTCAGAGAGTGCATCCACTCCTCACGCCCAGAGAGTGCGTCCACTCCTCACGCCCAGAGAGTGTGTCCCCTCCTAACACCCATAGAGTGTGTCCACTCCTAACACCCATAGAGTGTGTCCCCCCTAACACCCAGAGAGTGTGTCCACTCCTAACACCCAGAGAGTGTGTCCACTCCTCACGCCCAGAGAGTGTGTCCGCTCCTCACCTCTTTCTCCTCCATCGTTTTGTTGCTCATGTATTTGACGTAGTACTCCCACGCCTCCTTGGAGTAACAGTTTTTATAGTGAGTGTAGCCCGTGCCGTTGGTGTAGACACCTTTCTCCTTCGTCTCCCAAAGGCCGTTGGGGCCACAGACCCGGTACGCTTTGTCTATGGAACGGATGCATATGGAATAGAAACATATGGAGCAGAAACACATGGAGATGAAAAATATGGAACGGAAACATGTGGAATAGAAAAATATGGAAAGAAACATTTGGAATAGAAACACATGGAATAGAAATATCAGGAACAGAAACATTTGGAATAGAAATATCAGGAACAGAAACATTTGGAATAGAAACTTATGGAACAGACACAGATGGAATAGAAACATGTGGAACACAAAAATATGGCATAAAAACGTATGAAAAAAAAAACGTATTGAGAAAATATATGGAATGAAACGAAATTAAAATAAAGATATGCGATAGAAACATACTGAATAGAAAACACATGTTAGACACTAGAGATTAATCAACAACTATAGATTGTTCAAATATGTCACAACCGTGACACAAATCTTTTAATAGACTGTTAAAGAGTGTTAATTATGAACGTGTGAATTTGTACAATTTATAATTATTTCTCTTTATCAATCGCCTGTGGGCGCTCTATGTAATTTCATTTTTTGTTGTTGTTGTTAAAATGCATTGTACTCACTTTCTGGTACCAAACCCGGCAGATTCGGACACGGAAGCTGTACCTCCGTACCCGCCTGAGCAGCAGGCCAGCATAGAATGGTGTCCCATACCGCGCGACAGAATGTGCCTGGGGACAATAACATTGTAATTTGTTAAATGGAGAGCTGAACTGAGTTTCTTCTAAAGATAACATCGGTGGTGGGTGAGAGTTGAGCCAGGTCGTTGGAAGTATAAAGCACAAGGATGAAATGAGACACTGGAAAACATCAAATGCATCGGCTAAAAGAAGTGGCGCAGCGAGACATTGTGCCGCTCGGGGGGGGGGGGGCTTTGAGTTCGTCGAGCTCCCCCCCCCCTTCCCCAAAACACATTAAAACCCGGAAATAAACAATCTTAAAAAAAACCGCTTTCTATGGCATATGCATTAATTCGCCATGGAACTTGATAACTAACACTAGTTTAACCTGCAAATAGCACCACTTTTTGCTTCAGCCTCAAGGGTTTCAGTTACATCCAGTTGTCACTGGTAATAGAACAGTGCGGTAAGTCCCCTTTGTTCGGGGTGATGGGAAAGGGGAAAGAAAGAAATCAAGGGCGCCGAAGGGTCCCGAGCCGAACCAAAGCTTCAAAATACAATGATTCATTTATGGGAAGTTGGGACATCAATACTTTTAAAAAATTGTTTGTTCACAACATAAATGATGTGAAATATGTGTCTCATGACCTGATAAAAAAAATTCTATTTTTTTAGTGGTTACCGAATAGTAATGTTATTTTGTAATATTACTATTTTAAAACTATTATTTAACCATTTAATTTGTTTTTTAAACCCCGTCATTAGTATAACATTTTATTTTAAAGTTGCCAGTGCGACGCAAAGGGGCTTAACGTCACCCCCAAAAACATAACGACACTGCTGTCCTGGTTAGTCGAGTGAGTTGTTATATCAGGCCTGCACAACTCAAAATGTAAGGCGGGCCGTACTACTTTCTGAAAAACTTGTGCGGGCCAACAGAAAATAGGAAAGGACTTGTGCGGGCCGAAAAAAATATAGGACAGGGGAAAAGCTGTTAAGAAAATAATAAGAATAAAGAATATTTCGTTACTTCGCGGGCCGCAAAGTGGAGTTCTGGCGGGCCGCACGTGGCCCGCGGGCCGTATGTTTTGCAGGCCTGTGTTATATTTTGACAAGGGACGAGTGGCTACAGAAGCGTTTTATCAATTCTGTCAATTCTTTTTATGAACCCCCCCACCCCCAAAATTTAAAAAATTGAATGAGTATTTGGTTCAAATTTTGATTTCATCTTCTTCATTATTGTCATCGTAATTCGTGCTCAATCCTTTGGTCCTCGGGGACGTACTAGAATTACTATCCATGGACACTGGATCGACGGGTATCGTGTCCCTGCGATGACTGTACGCAGAGCCTCAAACAGATTAATCTGACCATTCGTCGTATCAAGAAAAAAAAATTCGATTGCAAGCACATGATATGTTTCAAAGTCATTATCGCAGTGGCGGATTTAATAAGAGACGAAACGAAACCAAGTTTTTTTTTGGGGGGAAACAAAGTGGGACAAAACTAGGTCAAACGGAGACAGTGTCAATAAGCATCCCCTTACGACCTGATAGAGTCGGTGCAGACGACAAGAGTCCACACGAAATCAATTCGTCGGAATTTAAAAAAAAAAAAAAAGTCATTTGGTGATCTGACGGAAATTGCGGAAGTTGTTTCCCTTGGACTGATTTCAACGTTTGTGACCACGCCAACAAGAAAAGATATCATTTTCTAGAATTGAGTGGCAGGTCTGGTATCCAGAACGGGGTCAAAGGATCGATTCATTTGTCACACTAGCTAATTTCTGATTACCCGTAAATAGCTGTCATTGGCCAGTCTGTCATCAAAATACGTTGGTTTCGTTGAATTAAAAAAATCAAAAATTATATCAAGGACTTTGAGGTTTCTACCAGGGGAGTCACTTCAGTTTTTTTCAGAAAAAAAAGGGGGGGGGGAAGCCAAAACTTGTTCAGCTTTTTAAGTTGTTTATTAATGGAGGTGCCAAATTTCATAGTAATTTAAATAAAACCTGCGAATTCGGGTGGGGAGGGGGGAGGGGGCAAAGGCCCTACCCTACCCTACCAAAATAACGTCCCTGGTTTCTGCCTCTGCCCACGCTTACCAGGTCGTCGCCCCACGTCGGAAAAACAAAACAAGCAAACAAACACAAGAGACATTTTAATAAACGATTTTTTTTTGTTCACAAATGTCCCTTCTTTTTAGTGTACAATGAATTGTACACATAAAATAAGTAACAGTCATTGAAGAGGATGTCCCAGAATATAAAATAAAAAGTAAAAAAGAACAATGATTACCGTTCCGGATCATTTATAACATCAACATGAAAAAATTTGTTTACGGCAAAATTAGTCTATTTTTAGTGCGACCTAGATGAAAATGAAACTTTAGAAAAGGATTTCATTCGAGCGCTCGTCCTATATCCGTGTGAATAAACATCGCTCTGATTTCTACGAGGCTTGTAATGGTATCAATTAATGCTTGATTGGTTTTTGATTCCCCCTTTAGGTCTAAATGCGTTGGCTTAGAGAGTTCACTTCCTGCTGAGCGGACATAATTAAGTTGCTTGTTTTGGGAGATGTAATATAAACTTGATAACCAGCCCGTGGGACGAGAAGTGTTTGCACGGAACAAAGTGCAATTACACGAGAGTGAGACGATCAAGCAGTGTTGTGTTTGTGTGGACAGAATAAACGTTTGGAAAGGGACGGGTTGGTTTGTGATGTCTGTGGTGGGTTTGTCAGTCCTTTCGGTAGTGTGTTGGTCAGTGTAAAGTATACAAGGATTTTTAACAGTCAGTCATGTCTGTAGTGGGTTGGTCGGTCATGTCTGTAGTGGGTTGGTCAGTCATGTCTGTGGTGGTTTGGTTGGTCTAGTACGGGCTGGATTCGTCAGTCCTGTCTATGATAGGTCGGTCATTCATGTATTGGTTGGTTGGTCAGTCATGTCTGTAGTGGGTTGGTCAGTCATGTCTGTAGTGGGTTGGTCGGTCTAGTCCGGGCTGGATTCGTCAGTCCTGTCTATGATAGGTCGGTCATTCATGTATTGGTTGGTTGGTCAGTCATGTCTGTAGTGGGTTGGTCAGTCATGTCTGTAGTGGGTTGGTCGGTCTAGTCCGGGCTGGATTCGTCAGTCCTGTCTATGATAGGTCGATCATTCATGCATGTGGTCGGTTGGTCCGTCCTGCCTATGATGGGTGGTTCAATAATGTCTGTCTTCACCTGGTCAGTCCTATATGTGATATGCTGTTCAGTCATGTGGTCTGTGGTAATATTAAGTATTAGAGCAGCAGACTATGAGAATATTGGAGCCAAAGACTATGAGAACTTTAGCGACACAGACAATGAAAACATTAGAGCCAAAGACTATGAGAACTTTAGAGCCACAGACTATGATAACATTAGACGCACAGTCTATGAGAACATTGGAGCCAAAGACTATGAGAACTTTAGCGACACAGACAATGAAAAAATTAGAGCCAAAGACTATGAGAACATTAGAGCCACAGACTATGACAACATTTGACGCACATGCTATGAGAACATTACAGCGAAAGACTATGAGAACATTAGAGCCACAAACTATGAGAGCGTTAGAGCGACAGACTTTGTGAACATCAGTCGCACAGACTATAAGAACATTAGAGACACAGACTATGAGAACAGCATACTCACAGACTATGAGAACATTAGAACCACAGACTATGAGAACTTTAGAGCCACAGACTATGAGAATATTAGACGCACAGTCTATGAGAACATTAGAGCCACAGACTATGAGAACTTTAGAGCCACAGACTTTGAAAAGGTCAGACGTTGAAGAGTACAAAAACTTATATAATTTCCTGTAAGGTCTGTAACATTATCCTTATAAAGTTCTCCAATGTGAAGCCTACAGTTTACATTTGCGCTATATCCCAATTATACGTTATTATAAAAAAAAAATAACATGACACAAATAATTAATCCATAATCCTATAAAAGATATAAGGAGAAGAAAATTCGGCCCCATGAAATATGACAGGTTTTTACGATTGTTGTTAAAGTACACGGGCTAATCATGCCGAAAGAGAAATGAATCGCAAACGACTAATATAATAGAGTATAAGAATATGCATGGAAATGCTCCGAGTACGTTGGAAGGGAAGGCACAAGTCTCTGGCTTGCGGCTATTTTGATCTACCCAAAATAATAGCACTTGAAACTCTAATGATTTCTGCATGAGAAAGAATTGACTTCCCCTTGAGGGTGGGGGGGGGGGGGGGGGGGGGGGGAAGGGCAATCCCTTTTTTTTTTTTTTTT
>CAXITT010000038.1:2017865-2029478 GCA_964033795.1 Lymnaea stagnalis
TCTTCAGCGGACAATGTCTTCAGCGGACAATGTCTTCAGCGGACAATGTCTTCAGCGGACAATGTCTTCAGCGGACAATGTCTTCAGCGGACAATGTCTTCAGCGGACAATGTCTTCAGCGGACAATGTCTTTAGTGGACAATGTCTTCAGCGGACAATGTTTTTAGCGGACAATGTTTTTAGCGGACAATGTCTTCAGCGGACAAGGTCTTTAGCGGACAATGCCTTTAGTGGACAATGTCTTCAGTGGACAATGTCTTTAGCGGACAATGTCTTAGTGGACAATGTCTCCAGTGGACAATTCTTCAGCGGACAATATCTTCAGCGGACAATGTCTTCAGCGGACAATGTCTTTAGCGGACAATGTCTTCAGCGGACAATGTCTTCAGCGGACAATGTCTTCAGCGGACAATGTCTTTAGTGGAAAATGTCTTCAGCGGACAATGTCTTCAGCGGACAATGTCTTCAGCGGACAATGTCTTCAGCGGACAATGTCTTTAGTGGACAATGTCTTCAGCGGACAATGTCTTCAGCGGACAATGTCTTCAGTGGACAATGTCTTTGGCGGACAATGCAAAAACAAGAAACCACATATACTTTAATTTAACAACCTCTATGACGTCAATGTGGCTCGGCGTTTAGAGCAGAAAACACTGTATGTTATGGTATAAGCAGAAGTTAAGTTGAACGACATCAACCCTGTCATACATCACACTTCAACGCTTAAAGCCATCCTACGTGACACACAAATTATACCACACTCATCCTGCATAGCATACATCGTGCACACATCTTACACACGCCACAATCACAGATGTCTAACATAGCAGAAACGTCACACCAAATACGTCACGAACACCAAATACATCTAACATCGTAAATCAAAGATATGTCATATCTCACACCTTACAAAACACACATCACTTCATACACAGAAAGCTCATCTTACAACACATATTTAAAAATCCCTTACATTACACGTCAAAAGACACACAAAAAAAACACACATCATGCAGATCTAACATCAAACACCAAACACATTTTCATTACACAACAAACACATAATAAATCAATTAACTTTTACATTACACGACAAAAGTCACAAATCTAACATCACACATCAAACACATGTAACATCACACACATCTTACATTACAACTCCATAAACACACATCCCGCTGTCCAAGATTTAAAAGAGGGTTTCAACAAAGGGCTCTTAGCCTGTATTCCATGAAAAGGTCCCGTGGTCCGCGAGAAGTTGCCAGGGATCCTCAATTCTTTTATATTTTTATTTTATCATATGGATTTTAAAAAAAACAACTTTATTATAGGAAGGGATCCTCAAACCTTCATCTGGCAGGCAATTTGTTACGTGACCTTACTCTTATTGGAAAAGTGGGTCTACGGACTTTTAAAAAAATGTTATGAAACCGTGGCTTAAGTAATAATTTCCTGACATCTTAAAAAAAAAAAAAACCATGATGACAATCGATTTATAGAAAATAAAAACATGGCTATTTCTGGTTAATGAAGAAATTGAAAAGCCATGGCTGGTGGTGTGGAAAAGTGGGGGGGGGGGNTAATGAAGAAATTGAAAAGCCATGGCTGGTGGTGTGGAAAAGTGGGGGGGGGGAGGGGGGCGGGGAGGTGGAGTTGTTGTTTTTAATGATTTCTAACCTCTCTGTTGCACTTAATAACAAAGTATCGATTCTTTGCTAAGGCAGCGGTCTCCATACTAATGCATCAGGCGGATTTTTTCAAACCAACGATGTCAAAACATTAAATTTAAAAAAATGCCAGCTATTTGAAAAGTTAAAAAAAAAATTGAATGCAAAATAAACCTTTATGATTTGAAGGATGTCGGCCATACAATAGGGCTACATGATAACGTCCTGTACAATTAGGCTACATGACAAAGTCCTGTACAATAGGGCTACACGATAAAGTCCTGTACAATTGGGCTACATGATAACGTCCTGTACAATTGGGCTACATGATAACGTCCTGTACCATAGGGCTACACGATAACGTCTTGTACAATAGAGCTACACGCTAACTTCCTGTACAATAGAGCTACATGATAACGTCTTGTACAATAGAGCTACACGCTAACGTCCTGTACAATAGAGCTACACGATAACGTCCTGTACAATAGAGCTACACGATAACGTCCTGTACAATAGAGCTACACGATAACGTCCTGTACAATAGGGCTACGTGATAACGTCCAGTGCAGTGGAAGTGCCTTTTGTAAAAGTCTATGACCTTGGCGAAGCAATGGGCATGGATTTATCGGCCCCACACTGTGGCGCCATGCCGAGAAATTCCCAATAAATTCACGTATACATCTGAGCACTCCATCTCGTGCTCGGCCCTGTGAGCGATTCGCATTTATTATGAGTTTGGCGAGCGGTAATTCTGACGTTTCGAATGAGAACAAAAAAAAAAAAATTGAGTTGCCGTCCCTGTTTTAAAATGATGATGTCACTGACAGATGTCGTTGTCATTGATGATATATGTCTTTGCCATGGCCAAAGGACACATCACACGATATTTATCCGCATGTGGGTTGCCCTAATTTTATTCAAATGAGAGTAAACAGCTTTGTTTGTCCCATGGAGGCGTCACATGACTACGCCTTAATGGCATTCGGCGGGCACATTTTTCAATAACAGTGGCTTTAAATGACAAAAACAAATCATGATTATCCAATGACGGACCAAAAAAATAATTTCAAACTTTGAGATGTGATACATTCATTATATAGCATGAAAAACTCAAAGAGATTTTTAAAACTCTGACTATAGGTAATGCTATGAATTTATTAGCGTCGTATAGCCAATTATGGCAAAAATTATTTTTCTACAAGAAGAAGTCCGTTAAACATGGCACCGTAGACTTCCATTCACTGAGGTGTTGCGACGCGTATCCGGAAATATGATCCAAAGAAATTTCGTCGACGGTAAATTGATCGACGGTAATTTGATCGAACGGAAATTTGGTCGAAGCTTTAAAAAAAATTTTTACGTTAAAATTTTGCTTCAAATTTCTTTTTGAACGCGCTATTTTTTTTTACTATATAGTACAACGCGTTCAAAAAGAAATTGACAGAAAGTGTAAACTGAAAAAAAGACACAATGGACGAGCTAACATAGACACAACGGACGAACTTACAGAGACACAACGGACGAGCTAACATAGACACAGCGGACGAACTAACATAGACACAACGGACGAATATAACATAGACACAACGGACGAACTTACAGAGACACAACGGACGAACATAACATAGACACAGTGGACGAGCTAACATAGACACAGCGGACGAACTAACATAGACACAACGGACGAACTAACACAGACACAACGGACGAACTAACATAGACACAATGGACGAGCTAACATAGACACAATGAACGAATATAACATAGACACAGCGGACGAACTTACAGAGACACAACGGACGAACTAACATAGACACAGTGGACGAACTTTCATTGACAAAACGTGTTTAAAAGCCCTAAGGGTGGTAACAATCTCATAAGAACATACGGACATACGTTATACACAACAACAAAAAAACAACCACCACCCCCCCGATCCCCCACCCCCCCCCCCCCCCCAACCCCGACGACACATGCATGTGCATTCCCATCAGGTGCACGACGAAATAGGAAATTCCGATTCAACGATCTCTAAATTACATTCTTTGCAAAAACAACGCAGGAAACAAATAATAATAGAGAAAGGACAACAACATTAAAAAAAAAAAGGGGGAATTCCAAAAATAGAAAGATATCGTTTGATGTGAATAATGCAATCTGGTTGGGGGGGGGAGGGGGGCTGCTGGACGGCGGTAATTAATGCAAGATTTTTCTTCCGTTCGATATCTGGCCCCGGTACTTTAACAATGTTAATGATGTATGAAGTACAAAGGCAATGATTGTTACAAGTTACAAAAGGAAGCAAGAAAAATTGAACTGCACAAAGGGGGATAATCCTCAACGGCACAATGACCCGTTTTCCCCTGCCACCACAAAGGGAAAAGTACATCGGAGGATGGATTGAAAACGCGTTCCGAGACGGGAAAATTCCCGCAGCTGCGAAATTAATAGGACTTGAAAAGTTTGTGGCCACAGTGGTGTGAAATAAGGCATTATTATTATTATTATTATTATTATTATTATTATCAAAGACTTTCTTTCCACTGTCTCCTCTCTATCCCTCTCTCTCTCTCTCTCTCTCTCTCTCTCTCCCTCTCTCTCTATCTCTCTCTCTCTCACTCTCTCTCCATCTCTCTCTGCGCAATGAATTTTAAAAAGAAGTTTAAGAAAGTTATTTTCTACAATTTTTTTTTTTTTTTTTTTTTCGTTTAAATTCATCTTCGAAATTATTTTTTTTTTTAAAGTTGTTTCTATATTTTTCATTTTTCCCTTTGCATCACTTCATGGCTGCCTGATTTCATAGCTAGAGTTCATGATAGCTGCTGAGCCCACGGAGTTAATTGATAGCTGCTGAGCCAACGCAGTTCATGATAGCAGCTGAGCCAAAGGAGTTCATGATAGTTGCTGAGCCAGCGGATTTCATGATAGTTGCTGAGCCAACGCAGTTCATGATAGTTGCTGAGCCAACGGAGTTCATGATAGTTGCTGAGCCAACGCAGTTCATGATAGCTGCTGAGCCAACGGAGTTCGTGATAGTTGCTGAGCCAAAGGAGTTCATGATAGTTCCTGAGCCAACGGAGTTCATGATAGCTGGTGAGCCAACAGCCTAGATTAAAAAAAAAAAAAGAAAAGAAAAGCATTTCGACTTGCGGAAGTGGCCGGGAAATCGGAAAGTCCCCGATGCTTTTTGAACAACACTTTACACTCTTCAGACATGTTGGCAGTTGGTGAGGCATAAGACTCAAAAGAGAAGGAATTTATTGTCATTTTTTTTGTTCTTGACCGCATTTGTTAATGCTCTAGTTCAGTGGTTCTTAACCTGGGTTCGATCGAACCCCAGGGGTTCGGTGAGTCAGTCTCAGGGGTTCGGCGGAGGTCCCAAAAATATCAGAAAAAAAATTTACATTTTTCCTATAAAGAAGGGTTCGGTGAATGCGCACAGGCCCGTTCTAGGCATACGATGACTACGCATCCGCGTAGGGCCCCGAGGGTGAGGGGGCCCCCCCGTGAGGCACCCTCGATCCCGCGTTTTTTGTAACTGGCACGGCAGCCGTCTGTGTCACTCACGTTACCTTCCTCATCATGAAATTTATCATTCTGAGTTGAATTCGGAGGCAGGGGAAGGGAGTCAGCAGGGGGGGGGGAGCCAGGCCCGTTCTTAGGCGTATAGGCAAACTAGGCAACCGCCTAGGGCACCACTACCACCTGCATGTCCATATATTTCCGAAGTACACATTTTCTCTAGTGGCGGAATTATCAATATGGTTAGTGGTTACACGCGAGCAAAGAGGAAACATTGATGAAGGCAGAATGGAGGTGCCGCAGTGGTGGATGGTGTTTTCTCCTCAGCTCGAGGAAGCTCCACCCCTGGACCCCCCGTTCCGGGGCCCTCAACCTAGGCTCCATGCTTAGGGCCCCCAAACTCCTAAGAACGGCTCTGATGCGCATATGAAACTGGTGGGGTTCGGTACCTCCAAAAAGATTAAGAACCACTGCTCTAGTTTCACAGCAACCACGATTTGATTTACGGAGGCTTTAGACTTAAAAGGTGGGGGGGTGGGGGAAAGGGGGCAGGGGTGGGGGGCAAGGGTGGGGGTAGGGGTTAGGGTGCCCTTTTTAAAATCATAAATACATTATTTAAAATATTATTTCTTTATATTCAAAAGTATCCAAGCCTATAATTATCAGTCTAGTCTAAAATGCGCGAAAGGGTCAGTGGCCTCAAGCGATACTGGGAGGTTGGTAAAGTGTTGACTCCGGGCGCCCGCCTTCAATCGTACCCAGTTGGCTTTCTTGTTACACTGTTATGGGGCTGTCGTGTTCGGCAGAGTACTCACCCGGGCACTCATTTTGTAATCAGGTTCCACCGGTTTTTCGGGTATTTCGCTCTGTAAATTATTCGAATAAAAAGTGAGACAACCCCTAAAAACAACGTGTTTCGTGTAAATCTCTAATACACTGTAACGACGAGCAATGGGGACAAGATATGTTTACAAGTATCGCACTTTTTTTAAGAATTCCAAAGAGTTCCCCCCCCCCCCTCCCTTTCCCCCCAACCAAGGCTCGCAACCGCACTTTTTTTTCTTCACGCCTTTGAACTATATTATTATTATAATGACCCACTCGCTTTTACACAGCAGATTTATTTCACCAACAAATAAAAATAGTATGCACCAAACGCACTCGCGATAATTTTTTGATAAATATAGATAGGTATATATAACGACATTCTTCTTTAGATAAAATAATTCTTTGTCTTTAGAGTTTTTTTGATAATACATAATTTTTTTTTTAATGTTTAAATTTTTGATGAAGATATCAATATATATCTAATTCCTGTTATATAAAATATATTTATATCATATATATATTTTAGGTTGTAAATTTTAGATTACGGTTTTCAACAATTTTTAGAGAAAAAAAAAGTTGTAATTCAAGGGCACGAAAAGGGGTAAATCTAAAGTATTTCTCTAGCGTAGTAATTGTCCCTCAATTAACCTCTTTAGTGACAAAAGTGATATAAGTAGTGATAATTTAGACTGGGTAATTTAAGGTCATGTTTAGAGGGGAAAAAATTAGTTTAGGAACGTGAAAGGGAGTATGGTAGGCGTATAATATATAGCACGTAAATACTTCTCAAAACTTAATGATGTTAGAAACGTAAATATCATGAATTTTTTTTAAAGTTATGGATTGTGATGAGTTTTCGTAACAGCAGTTAGAAATTATCGCAAAGGACCTACCTTTATTATCCCGATAACATCGGGTCATTTATTCTAGTACAATAATAAAATGCATACAAAGATTTATAAGAAAATCTTTGATTTAGGGGTCGTTTCATTACGCCATAAGAACAAAAAAAAAAAAAGAAAAAGAAATAATAAAACAACAAGTGTAAAAATGGATGGTGATGGCCAGTTTTCGGCCAGCGTCCAACCAAGCATTAGTAGAAAAAAATTTCCAAGTTCTTCGTCAAGAGTTTATTCATTTAACAGGTGGATAACACTATCTACAAAGTTACATGACCTAATCATGACCTAATTTTTAGTGCAGCTTCAAATCGTTGTTGTTTGTTAGTTCATCGTGCACGAATGAATACTATAGGAGATTCAACGAATTTCACAATGGCTCGTGTGATTTTCATTTAAAACAAATTCTTTATGAGTTTGTTGTTTTATTTCTTCTTCTTCATTACCTACAAAGTTACATGACCTAATCATGACCCAATTTTTAGTGCAGCTTCAAATCGTTGTTGTTTGTTAGTTCATCGTGCACGAATGAATACTATAGGAGATTCAACGAATTTCACAATGGCTCGTGTGATTTTCATTTAAAACAAATTCTTTATGAGTTTGTTGTTTTATTTCTTCTTCTTCATTTTTTTTTCTGATTTTTTAAATTATTTTTTTCTTTTACAAATATCAAATAAATAAACTGGTCCTATTAATAATATAGCTATGACGCCATCTTTGGATTACTTCAATCATCAAGTTTTTGTTAGGGTGCTATTGCCGTATTGGCGTCATAAATGATTGCTATTGAGGGGAAAAGTATTACAGTATGGTAATTAAATTGACCAGGAACATAATAATAATTATTATTTAAAGTTCAAAGAACTTGACGATCCAAGATTGAAACAACTCACTCCCATTTCTTTTTTTAGCAATTGCAATGCGTCATCAATGACGCGTCATCAATGACGCGGTTACTATGTGATCCTAATTTAATTTAATATCCTAATATTTGTGGACATTTTGGATACCATAAATTATTCTTTGGAAAAAAATAATAAATCTCGCATGAGTGACAAGTGTCTTCTAGAGGATTATGTTTAACAAAAATTAATGCGCACATTTAAATTCCAATAATTGTTTTCAGGATGCCAGTTGAAGAATATCGATAGCCAAGGGATTGTGTCCTACTTTATAACCCAGCGGTTCTCAACCTGTGGGGTCGCGATCCCTTGGGGGGGGGGGGTTAACGCCCCTTACACACGGTTCGCCTAAGACCATCGGAGAACACACATTTACGAAGAAGCAAGGGTGCGGTGGGGGGGGGGGGTCACCACACCACGAGGGACTATATTAAAGGGTTGTGGCATTTGGAAGGTTGAGAACCACTGTTGCCATCAGAGCATTGATATGAAACTGTTTACTTTGAATTTGACATGATCTTGAAAACGTTGGCGCGAACTATTTACGGCGATACTATAATACGACATGTTTACATAATTCTTTCGGAATGTTTTATTTAAAACAACACCTACAAATAGAATCTTCGAGGTAAAGTTAAAATAATTTTTTTTTATATCCATTAATTTTATAACAGTATTGAAATTATAGGAGCTTGTTAATAATTATTCCCGGCGAAGCTCGCCTTGACCTCATCACGCCCCCCCCCCAACCCCCACTCCGACCACTGCTTGCTGCTGATGGGCGCCATCCATGGCTAAGTAAATAGTACCCAGGTGGGCGAGGAAACTGTTGAAGTGACTTTAAAACCACGCCAAACTACATTCGGTTACAAAACATGGACGGAACAATTGTTCAATGATATAAACCAAGTATTTACTATTTTACTTTGTTATTCGTTGATTTTTGTTCCCTTGCTTTCTTGATCTCTTTCTGTAAGAAAATGATATTAATTTAATTTGAAACCCAGGAATTTTAACATTTCAATTTCCCCAAATAAACATAATTTTTTTTCTCTTTTTTTTTCGTCTCAACCGCTGAGATAATTACAAAAATATCTCAGCTCATTTCATACTTTTTTTTAAAAAAAAGCGGGTTAAATTATTTTAATTTTCTTCTCGTCAACAATCCATTTGATCTCACTTTAGCGAGATGGGTTTTAAAACAGTTGTCACTTTTCGGAATCCTACTTTGAAGAAATAGTTGTCAGCTAATCGTCTGCTTGTATGGTTGCTTTTCCATGTAATGGTAGACTCATGAACATATAGTGTAAGTGACACGCCCAAACTGAAAGGTTCTAAAAAATAAAATTCACATACAGAGTGGTTTCTATTAACATAAAGAATACATCAAGACGGCTGAGCGCAGGTCAGTGCGCCATCACCAGAGGCGTAGCGAGGGGGGGGGGACAGATGTCCCCGGGCGACAGCTAGTTAGGGGCGCCAAAACGTGATTTTATTTTCATCGGGGAGTGGGGGAGCAAATTCAAAATTTGTGTGTATGAATTTCATGTATTTTTTTTTTTTAAATGCTGAAATCCTCTTTGAAGAGTTTTCATAACTTTCTTTTTGAAATTTAAACCCGGTCCACCATTAATTGAAAAGAAAATTTTGCTGTGTGCATTTTGTTAACGCTAAAAGGTATGTGAAAGTAACATTATTAGAATGACTTTAAATTTATTGCTGTTGTTTACGTGTCTTAAATCAAAGTTTTGTAGGAACTACGAATAAAAAAAATTGGGTTCAAATAGAAATAGACCTCTATAGCTTAATTGAGCAAAGAGGCGGCAAAAGCGTTAAAAAAAAAAGATGGCGGCTGGTGGGAAATTTTGCCCATTTCCACCTTAATCAGTAACGTCCTTTCATTGCATGTTTTAAAGCTGGCAAATACATGTCTAGATATCTTTAAATTAATTATTTTTCGCAGGCGAAAACTCCCGATGAGAACGAACATTTCCAACAGTGTAAACATGGGTACAGAGACCTGTCTTATTAATCAGCAGCGGCCTAGACCCGCGAGTGCAAAAACGTGTCCAGAAATCAATTGGCTTCAAATTGATCATCTCATCAGTCCCATGATTAGGTGATGCGCAGGGGTGAGAGAGTTATGTATTGACTCCTGAGCACAGCCCCCCTCCACCATGAGTTCCCACCCGAGACACCCGAGTGGGGGAGGCTGGGGGGGGGGGCTGCGGGATGAAGTGTGTGCCCAGTGGCCACGGCCAATGTTTGACCAACGGGTGGCTCCATACAGCGAAGAGATCACCCTGGCTGCGTGAGACTTGTCTTAACCCTGGGGGTAACTTAGATGTATTTATTAATTTACACGGCCGTAGATGTGCCCCCTGCCTTCTTCAGATTTTTGTGGGTGTACATTTGGATTTTCTTCTTCCGTTTTTTTTTCTTCTTCTTTTAGCCATTGGGAAGAGTCAAGAAACTATCTTTACGGCTGTGGCTATGCTATGGCAATTAGGTGTGTTATGGCAATTAGGTGTGTTATGGCAATTATGTGTGTTATGGCAATTATGTGTGTTATGGCAATTATGTGTGTTATGGCAATTATGTGTGTTATGGCAATTATGTGTGTTATGGCAATTATGTGTGTTATGTGGATTATGTGTTTATGGGCGTTGCGGGTGTTATGACAATTATGTGTGTTATGGCAATTATGTGTGTTATGACAATTATGTGTGTTATGACAATTATGTGTGTTATGACAATTATGTGTGTTATGACAATTATGTGTGTTATGGCAATTATGTGTGTTATATGGATTATGGGTTTATGGGCGTTGCGGGTGTTGTGACAATTATGTGTGTTATGGCAATTATGTGTGTTATATGGATTATGGGTTTATGGGCGTTGCGGGTGTTATGACAATTATGTGTGTTATGGCAATTATGTGTGTTAGGACAATTATGTGTGTTATGACAATTATGTGTGTTATGGCAATTATGTGTGTTATATGGATTATGGGTTTATGGGCGTTGCGGGTGTTATGACAATTATGGGTGTTATGGCAATTATGTGTGTTATGGCAATTATGTGTGTTATGGCAATTATGTGTGTTATATGGATTATGGGTTTATGGGCGTTGTGGGTGTTATGACAATTATGGGTGTTATGACAATTATGTGTGTTATGACAATTATGTGTGTTATGGCAATTATGTGTGTTATATGGATTATGGGTTTATGGGCGTTGTGGGTGTTATGACAATTATGGGTGTTATGACAATTATGGGTGTTATGACAATTATGTGTGTTATGACAATTATGTGTGTTATGACAATTATGTATGTGTTATGACAATTATGTGTGTTATGTGGATTATGTGTTTATGGGCGTTGCGGGTGTTATGACAATTATGTGTGTTATGGCAATTATGTGTGTTATATGGATTATGGATTTATGGGCGTTGCGGGTGTTATGACAATTATGGGTGTTATGGATGTTCGTTACCGACTCCTACAAAGGAAAGGTACATAAATAAATACTTTTTAAAATTCCATATTTCGCAAAATAAATAAAAACGTAATAAAGAATGATTTATTTTCCCGTAGGCATTTCATTTCACAATTTATATTTTGAATGCTAAAATTGTTAACGACTCAAGCTCTGACTTTAAAAACAATTCCCTTCGTTCCTATTCATACCCACACGAAAAAAAAATTTAAAAAAAAAATTAAATTAAATAAAAACAACTAAAATTCATGTCCTGCGACTCCTATTCCATTATATATATATATATATATAT
>CAXITT010000038.1:2030604-2060979 GCA_964033795.1 Lymnaea stagnalis
TTTTTTTTTTTTTTTTGATTATTTTTAAAATTTTTTTTTTTTTTTTTTTTTTAAGTTTAGCTGGCAGATAAACTGGAGATAAACACAGACAAATTTTTGTTTTTTTTTTGTTTTTTTTAATTTTTCCCTGGCTTCAGAGATAGGACAGTAAAAGTTGAAATTGTTTGAAAAGTTGAAATATCGAATCGGTGTTGTTGTGGTTGTTGTTTTTAACTCGTTCCGAAATCGCGCCATTGTTCAAATTCCTTTAGTGATGTCATTAATAGGTCAGTGACAGCTGACAGCCTTAAAAAAATGCATGACAAGTTCAATACTGTTCTCGTTACGGTCAGATGCGGCTGACAAGAGGGCAGCGTGGAGACTGGTATTATTGCTTGTTGGTTTTTGTTTGTATGTTTCTTTGTTTTTGTTTTTTGTTTTTTTTTTTTTGGGGGGGGGGCGGCACCAAGTGTTACAGTATTTCATTGTAAATTTTTCAAGCGTCGATTATCGCGTTGTAATCTGGGTACAGCAGCATTTGACATGTTCTAGAAGGGAGAAGGTCCTGGACTATGTTTTCCACCCTACTGTTCTGAACACTGGTGTGTGTGTATATTTAACTGCACTTCCAGAACATAATTTACTAATAACAGAATTATCTAGTTCAAATTAATTTGCGTCGATTGGTTATCCCCTCTTGATACAGGTCATATGTTCAAATGCCAATCTTTAATTGCGCCCATATATATATTAAATTTCGTTACGTGGAGATGATGTAATTGCATAAAGAATCCACCTATATAAACTGCTCGGTAGCACTTTCTCGTTGGTTTAAGACCACCAAGTCCCCTTCATGTGGTCATCCTGTTTAAAGTCAATCTAATTGAATACTATTTTTAAAAAACACACACACACTTATCATTCTACACTCCATGATGAGGTTGTCTCATATCTAAACCATTCCGAATCATTGTTACCCGACTCTCAAAATATCAAGCACCGTAAGAACCACTGTACCCTAACAATAATATCTCCATAGTTACGGGAATTTTTTATATTTTTTTCTTGTGCTTTCTTAAAACGCCATTGTCGTTCTAATGCCACAACGCCTTCCTTCAGGCGGTCTAGTAGAGCTCGAGCAGCGAGAAAGAGAGAGAGACATTCTTCCAGGAGCTTCCGCAAGGCGTGCGTGGCAAAAAGACTTTGAGGCAGCCAGGACTATGATATGACAAGCATGAGCTCAAAGACTGGGAGGAAGAAACAAAGTTTTCATGGAGGGGGGTGGGGGGTGTAGTGAATATTGGCCGATGCTGTAGTTAATGATTACTCAAAATTTTACATGTTTCATCCAGTGTTTCACATGCTTAATCCGATGTGTCACATGCTTAATCCGATTTCTCACATGCTTAATCCGATGTCTCACATGCTTAATCCGATGTGTCACATGCTTAATCCGATTTCTCACATGCTTAATCCGATTTCTCTCATGCTTTATTCGATGTCTCACATGCTTTTATCTGATGTTCCACATACTTAATCTGACGTTCCACATACGTAATCCGATGTTCCACAACACATAATCCGATGTCCCACATACTTAATCTGATATTCCACATACTTAATCCGAAGTTCCACATACTTAATCTGATGTTCCACATAAGAAATCCGATGTTCCACATACTTAATCTACTGTTCCATATACTTAATCTGCTGTTCCATATACTTAATCTGATGTTTTTACATACTTCACCCGATGAGTCTCATGGTTTATGTGAAAACGCCAATTTAAGAAACGAACTCCAATGAAGTCTAAACCCCATTTACGATTATATTCAACAAGATGCAATTATGACAATGTTGGGAACATGCTAAGTTATGTTTAACTATGATTCGCTTATGTTCAAATACGTTATCTCTGGGGTTTGAAAAAAAAATATTGTTGACGTCAAAGGTGGCGTAAAACAGGTTTGATTTTTTTTTAAATCTTTTAGATTAATTTCGCTTGTGTGTGTTTAGGGCAGAATATTGGGACGGCTAATGAAACCACTTATCGTCAACCAATCGAGCTAACACTTGGCACAGAGACCTATTGCCGATGACAAATTTTCAGCCCCACACCCCTGACCCCCCAAATATCAGCTTTTCCTGTTTTTCACGCGGAAGGTGAACGAAATATGATGACACTGGTTTCGTGAAATAAAATTTCCGGATAAGCGTCAGTTCACACGATCGAATTAGCTTCAAACTTCGCGTCAAATTTGTGTATCAACGCACTATTTTGTGCGTGGTTTCTCTTGTTGGACAAACATGGGAATTTGAACACATAGTAATGTGAAAGTTGTGACAAGGCTTCATACAAAAATCGCATCGAAAGTTTGATCGAGTGAACTGGCGCTGACTGCGCTAAATAAGACTCTTTCAACAACAACAACGACAACAAAATAAAGTAAAATAAAATAAATAAAATTTTAAAAAGCGCGTATGATGCGTACTATTTTTAATTGTTTTTTGTTTTTTTCTGAAATAGTTGGTGACATAAATCTGCGGTGTAAAATCGGGTGGGTCATTAGGATATGAATTTAGTTTAGGGGCGTGAAAAAAATACGCACAAATTGGGATTCTTAAAAAAAAAGCGCTACTACTATTTTTACTTGTATGCATGTTTGTCAAATTGTCAGTCCGTGTACCGTTCGTAAAACATGTCGGCTCTAATAATAATAATAATTATAATAAAGTTCATTTCAAAAACACGCATCATCCCCAAAGGCTCGAAGCGCGGTACAAAGTCAACAAAAAAACAAATCTATAATTTACCACATTTAAAACAAACGCAACACTGCAAAAACTAATTACAAGCATACAATGTCAAAGTCTTTCAACCCATTTCAACCGTGAGCAACACAGCCAATATGCATTAAATGGAAAATATGGTAGACAATCATCCCAGAAAGTGTTTGCGAAATAAATGTGTCTTTAAATCGGTTTTAAAGGACTCCAGTGTCTGGATGTTTCTGAGATCGAGTGGAAGGGCGTTCCAAATTGTTGGACCAGCAAATGCGAAAGTGCGCTTTCCGCAAGTCTCAAGGCGAACACGTGGTGTCAAGAGTTTTCCACTGTCGGATGAGCGGAGTTGTCTAGTGGGTACATAAGGCGTCAGCAGCTCTTTCAGATAGGACGGCGCCAGGCCATGTAGACAGCGGTAGCACAAAGTTGCGATTTTGTACTCTATGCGAGCACGCACCGGCAGCCAATGCAACTCTCTCAGAATCGATTTTGCATTGTCGAACTTGCTTTTGCGGAGAACAATTCGAGCCGCATTATTCTGTGCTATCTGAATTTTATCAAGGAGCATAGCTGGAAGACCCACCATGAGAGAATTGCAATAGTCCATGCGTGACAGCACAAATGCAGACATCAGCCTCTTCGTTGCATCAATTGTTAGGAAGGGCCTGATATGGCTGATCCTGCGCAGCTCTAGAAAAATCGCCTTGCATAGCATGTTAATGTGACTTTCCAAGGTAAGTCTTCTGTCTAGGTAGACACCCAGGTACCGCACTGTTTGAGCTAACTCAATACGCACTCCTGAAAGAGTAATTGATGTCGTGTTATCTGCAGATTTTTGCTTCTGAGCGGTCGCGATGGGGAGCAGCTCAGTCTTATCATCATTCAATTTGAGCTTGTTTATGGTCATCCAAAGTTTAACTGATTCAACTGTCTTCTGTATCATACTGAGCAGCTGAGGGAACTTAGAGGGGATCACGGATTGATGAATTTGAGTGTCGTCTGCAAACATGTGGTATTGCATGTCAAACTGATGGATCTCTGCGCCCAGGGGCTGAATGTACATCGTGAAAAGCACCGGGCCTAGGACCGAGCCCTGGGGTACTCCGAATTCGATATTGGATTTTTTCGAAGTCAGGCCGTTTGAGATAACTGACTGGACCCGATTAGTCAGATATGATCGGAACCAACTCAGGACGGTATCAGTGAGACCGAACGTTTTTTGCAGACGCTGGAGCAGTATGCCGTGATCAAGCGTATCGAAAGCTGCCGATAATGGGTCAAGATTTGGTTTCTTTAATAGTGGAGTGACGATCGCCTCTTTAAAAGATGATGGAACAATACCAGTAGCTAAGGACTGATTTATGATACAAGTGGTGATGGGGACAATTTCATCCAGACATAATAAGTTTGCGATAGGCTGGTTCCGGTTGGTTTGTACTCCACCACCCCCCCCCTCCCCACACACATTTTCCGATATTCCTTATTATAAAGGATTATTACAAACAAATCTGTTTTTAGGGGTTGATTAATTAAGAGATAGATTAGCAAGAAAAGTTGTTCAATATTTTTTTTTTTATTCTAGAGAGTCGTTGGTTTAATTTTTCTTCAAAATAATTCTTAAAAAAAAAAATATATATACAAAAAAAATAAATCCTGTAATTTAAATTCCAATAATTTTTTTCCTGGCGGACTGTGTTTGAAATTGGGGTCAACGAACCCAACGTTGCCATGTTTTCTTTAGCTCCTTCCAACTAGACACGAAATTTAACAAATTAAGGAATGGTCTGAGCTAGTATATCCTGTGTGTGGGTTGGGGGGGGGGAGATGTTTTTGTGTGGGGCGTGAAGGGGCTCAAGATTGGAAAATGTGGGGAAAATAGATTTTATGGTCTAAAACTTGAGTAATGTGTTGAGAGAAAGCATCTTGCGGAAGATGTGTGGGGGTAAAGTGTGGGGAGGATGTGTGGGGGTAAAGTGTGGGAAGGATGTGTGGGGGCAAAGTGTGGGAAGGATGTGTGGGGGAAAAGTGTGGGGAGGATGTGTGGGGGCAAAGTGTGGGGAGGATTTGTGGGGGCAAAGTGTGGGGAGGATGTGTGGGGGCAAAGTGTGGAGAGTTTGCGGGGGATTAACTTTTGAAAATTTGTGAAGGATTAATGATGAAGAATGTGTGAGGGATTAAATGTGAAGAATTTTTTTTAAGAATTAAATTTGTAGAAATAGTTAGGGATTAAATATGGATAATTCGTGAGAGATTGAAGTTAGATAATTTGTAAGAGATTAAATGTTGAACAAGTGTAAAGGCATGATCTATCACATCTTAATACCATTAAGCATAGCATGCCTTTAATTGTTGACCCTTCCATTGTTTTTCCCCTTTTCGATACTATGGTGAAATTTTAGGGAACCTGGGTGCAATGTTAGGGGGGCAGGGTGAAATGGTAGGGAGCCAGGGTGAAATGGTAGGGAGCCAGGGTGAAATGGTAGAGAGCCAGGGTGAATTGGTAGGGAACCAGGGTGAAATGACAGGGAGCCAGGGTGAAATGGTAGGGAGCCAGGGTGAAATGGTAGGGAGCCAGGGTGAAATGGTAGGGAGCCAGGGTGAAATGGTAGGGAGCCAGGATGAAATGGTAGGGAGCCAGGATGAAATGGTAGGGAGCCAGAGTGAAATGACAGGGAGCCAGGGTGAAATGGTAGGGAGCCAGGGTGAAATGGTAGGGAGCCAGGGTGAAATGGTAGGGAGCCAGGGTGAAATGAATTCTTCATTTTTCTTCAAAGATTCAGTCGAATGTTGCCCTCTGCCATGTGCAGTTTGTGGTGTATTTTCTTTTCACCCTGGACGTGTTGGTCTAATGATGGAAATCTGAGCACAGCAGCCATGTATCCACCTGTTATAAACCACTCATGCGTGTAATCACTAAACCATTGAACACCCCCCCCCCCCCCCCCCCAACCCCGCCCNAAGTCTGTTCTGGTATAAGTCTGTTCTGGTATAAGTCTGTTCTGGTATAAGTCTGTTCTGGTATAAGTCTGTTCTGGTATAAGTCTGTTCTGGTATAAGTCTGTTCTGGTATAAGTCTGTTCTGGTATAAGTCTGTTCTGGTATAAGTCTGTTCTGGTATAAGTCTGTTCTGGTATAAGTCTGTTCTGGTATAAGTCTGTTCTGGTATAAGTCTGTTCTGGTATAAGTCTGTTCTGGTATAAGTCTGTTCTGGTATAAGTCTGTTCTGGTATAAGTCTGTTCTGGTATAAGTCTGTTCTGGTATAAGTCTGTTCTGGTATAAGTCTGTTCTGGTATAAGTCTGTTCTGGTATAAGTCTGTTCTGGTATAAGTCTGTTCTGGTATAAGTCTGTTCTGGTATAAGTCTGTTCTGGTATAAGTCTGTTCTGGTATAAGTCTGTTCTGGTATAAGTCTGTTCTGGTATAAGTCTGTTCTGGTATAAGTCTGTTCTGGTATAAGTCTGTTCTGGTATAAGTCTGTTCTGGTATAAGTCTGTTCTGGTATAAGTCTGTTCTGGTATAAGTCTGCAAGACTTCTACTTTAAGACACACGCATACAACGAAGTAAAGCCCAGCCCCCTTTTTAAAAAAAAAAATAAAAAATCCTTACGCCCCTGAACAGTGTTTGTTTTCAGCACCTCTTGCCATGTGTATCGTTGATCTCTTGGGTAAGTCCGCGAGCCATGTAATGGACGATACAATCCTTTTCATTCAAAAGATGTCCTGTATACGCTAATGTCTTCAGATCCAAGACCGATCCTAACCATGAGTCAGGTCCCATAACTAGATAGTTAATTTTCCATAAAACAGACAGTGGCGTAGCTATAAGGTTAAACGAATTTAATATTTCTGCCGCTACCTTCCACGAAAAAAAAAAACCCCAACAAACTAATGCAGTTGGACGAAAATGCCGCCCACGTCAAATAAAGAAGAAAAAAAGAAATGCCGCCGGTGGCGCACCGCCCCCATCCACGCCCCACTTCCTACGCCGCTGATAATGGGTGTTAATAGTATTTAACATTTTAAAGCAGAGAGCTAGCAGCCGTAATCCTTTGCTACAAGTAAATATTTCTTCTCTTAATAGTGCCGATAAGCAGATAATCTTTGCTCATTAATGAGTGCGTAATTTCTTTCAATGCTAAAGAGCAGTGGTTCACATTACTGTAATCTAGGACAATGGTTCTCAAAATTTTAAGTTTGACGGACCAGTGGGCAAGTTTCTAAATGGCACCAGGGAACGTGGGAAGATTTTTTTTTTTAATGATGTGTTGTTGTTTTTTTTCCCTTCTCTGTTTTTCAGCTGTGACTCTAATCATTACCATTCCAATTGAACACAGGACACAACAGGTGTTCAATTACGGGGAAACGTAAATAATTAACACGCCTGTAATGGGGCTTGTACTTTAAAAAAAAAACCCGGTTTAAGCTTTAAAAGTGCGCTTGTGGTGACGTGACACCGGGGCCCTGAGACAGGACGCCGCTGACGTCATTAAAAGTACGGTGTCGTGTCAAGAAGTGCCTGGGATTAAAAGATTCCCGATAGGTGAAATCCCCAGGAAAAGTACGGAGTAAACCTAAACCGATGTTTGGAGGAACTTGTGACCACTGTAAACAGATCCGTCCCTGTAAGCGTTGCCTCACACGCTGGTTGTTGGACTTGAGTCAAGGAAATTGTGTAACAATAAGTCTTGGTTATATACCATGAGCTTTGTTACAGTAGTTATTGAAAATGATAGGAAAGTAGGCCACGAGTATATGAGATGGGGACCTCAATATGTAAGATTGCGACGTAACATGACAGGAAAGCCTCCAAATACGAGATGGGGAGTGCATGACAGTGGGCCTCAATGTGTGAGGTTGGGACCTAACATGACCTAACTAAATGAACTTTATTATTATTATTATTATTATGACAAGGGGCCTCAATAAATCAGATTGGCACTTAACATAAAAGGGGACTTCAATGTATTGCAAGGGGGTGTAACATGACGAGGGCCTCCTAAATACGAAATGGGGAGTAACATGACAGGGGGGGGGGGCCTTCAAAAAGACAAGACTATTGTCATAAAGTAGTTGAGTTACAGGATCAAGGGGAGATGACTGAATTTACGAGCGGTAGCGGCGTACAATATGTACATATATCTTAGCGTTTGATATCTTGCACGGTGTATTATTGTACATAGATCCTACGGTTATATATCATTGCACGGTGTATTATTGTACATAGATCCTACGGTTAGATATCATTGCACGGTGGATTATTGTACATAGATCCTACGGTTAGATATCATTGCACGGTGTATTATTGTACATAGATCCTAGGGTTAGATATCTTGCACGGTGTATTATTGTACATAGATCCTAGGGCTAGATATCTTGCACGGTGTATTATTGTACATAGATCCTAGCGGTTAGATATCTTGCACGGTGTATTATTGTTCATAGATCCTAGGGTTAGATATCGTGCACGGTGTATTATTGTACATAGATCCGAGGGTTAGATATCTTGCACGTGTATTATTGTACATAGATCCTAGGGTTAGATATCATTCCAAGTTGTATCATTGTACATAGATCCTAAGGTTAGATATCTTTGCACGATGTATTATTGTACACAGATCCTAGGGTTAGATATCATTGCAAGGTTTATCATTGTACACAGATCCTAGTATTGGATATCTTTGCACGGTGTATCATTGTTCATAGATCCTAGTATTGGATATCTGTGCGCGATGGATCATAGCTCTCAGAATGTTGAGCTGGGTGTGTGTGGAGATACGTCAGGTCTGGTCAGCGTCCACTAAAAGTTCGGGTTAGTATGACGTTAGCAGTGACCCATCCAACCAGAGGAGGCCGATGGGGGCGTGTAGAGACAGATATGGATGCACATAGTCTGATGGCGTGAACAAAGTACCCACGCATTCACACCCTTGAGGGGGCTGTAGACACATATGGATGCACATAGTCTGATGGCGTGAACAAAGTACCCACGCATTCACGCCCTTGATGGGGCTGTAGACACATATGGATGCACATAGTCTGATGGCGTGAACAAAGTACCCACGCATTCACACCCTTGAGGGGGCTGTAGACACATATGGATGCACATAGTCTGATGGCGTGAACAAAGTACCCGCGCATTCACACCCTTGAGGAGGCTGTAGACACATATGGATGCACATAGTCTGATGGCGTGAACAAAGTACCCACGCATTCACGCCCTTGATGGGGCTGTAGACACATATGGATGCACGACATAGTCTGATGGCGTGAACAAAGTACCCACGCATTCACGCCCTTGATGGGGCTGTAGACACATATGGATGCACGACATAGTCTGATGGCGTGAACAAAGTACCCACGCATTCACGCCCTTGATGGGGCTGTAGACACATATGGATGCACGACATAGTCTGATGGCGTGAACAAAGTACCCACGCATTCACGCCCTTGATGGGGCTGTAGACACATATGGATGCACGACATAGTCTGATGGCGTGAACAAAGTACCCACGCATTCACGCCCTTGATGGGGCTGTAGACACATATGGATGCACGACATAGTCTGATGGCGTGAACAAAGTACCCACGCATTCACGCCCTTGATGGGGCTGTAGACACATATGGATGCACGACATAGTCTGATGGCGTGAACAAAGTACCCACGCATTCACGCCCTTGATGGGGCTGTAGACACATATGGATGCACGACATAGTCTGATGGCGTGAACAAAGTACCCACGCATTCACGCCCTTGATGGGGCTGTAGACACATATGGATGCACGACATAGTCTGATGGCGTGAACAAAGTACCCACGCATTCACGCCCTTGATGGGGCTGTAGACACATATGGATGCACGACATAGTCTGATGGCGTGAACAAAGTACCCACGCATTCACGCCCTTGATGGGGCTGTAGACACATATGGATGCACGACATAGTCTGATGGCGTGAACAAAGTACCCACGCATTCACGCCCTTGATGGGGCTGTAGACACATATGGATGCACGACATAGTCTGATGGCGTGAACAAAGTACCCACGCATTCACGCCCTTGATGGGGGCGTGTAGAGACATATATGGATGCACGACATAGTCTGATGGCGTGAACAAAGTACCCGCGCATTCACGCCCTTGATGGGGGCGTGTAGAGACACATATGGATGCACGACATAGACTGATGGCGTGAACAAAGTACCCGCGCATTCACGCCCTTGATGGGGGCGTGTAGAGACACATATGGATGCACGACATAGACTGATGGCGTGAACAAAGTACTCAAGCATTCACGCCCTTGAGTGGGGCGGGTAGAGACACATATGGATGCACGACATAGACTGATGGCGTGAACAAAGTACTCACGCATTCACGCCCTTGAGTGGGGCGGGTAGAGACACAAATGGATGCACATAGTCTGATGGCGTGAACAAAGTACCCACGCATTCACGCCCTTGAAAAAGGGGGGGGGGTGTAGAGGTGCAGTGTAACTATCAATGCTTCACCCCCCAAAAACACTCACACAAATCGTTGACATAATTTTATATGTGCACCCCACAACCGCTGCTCGGGGTGACTCCCCCTCTATACCACTCCGGGCAGAGATAACAAACATTTTTTCCCCCCTTCATTATAACCATAATAATTAATCTCTCAACTATCAACCTTACCCACCCTTTAGCTGCCTCTGTCTGCTCCAAATTAGCCGCTTCTAGTCTCGAAAAAAGGTCGGAAGTGCCCATAACAGACCAATGGCGGCGACCATCGTTGGCGAAGCACACCCAGACGTAAGGTGAGAGCCATGCCGCCGTTTCGGGCGCCCCACTTTGCGCCTTTCAAGTTTTGTAATTTGCCGCTCTGTTCCAAGATGTTCAGGGAAGGGAAGAAAGTGTACAGAAAAAAAGAAAAGAAAAAAAAACAGACAGCGATGAGTTGAGATCCAGTTTCAGGGTGGAACAAACTATTTTCGGTGTTCGTTATGTCCGTCTGATGACAGCAACCTTGAACACCCCCCCCCCCCCCCCACGCCCTAATTACGCCTTCTGTTTTGTTGTTGTCTGTTTTTTTCGAGCAGCGGCGCAGACACTGAGCTGTCTGCCAAGACACTTTTACTGCTTCAGTGCTTCATTCTCACGGCTGAGCTTCGGCATCTAAGGCACTGGGGCATCTCAGCTGTTGTTGAATACTAAAAACAAAAACTGTGTTGAAATCTATTCAAAGTATTTACTACATTGGGAAGTATATCGATCCTTTTCCCTACTGCTTAAAAATAAACTGCAACAAAACTCTTTGAAAGCGTGGAGTCGACGACACATTTAACACGCCCACTTGACAGTTACGTTATATTGCAGCGGTTCTCAAACTGTGCGTCGCGACCACCTTCCGGGGTCGAACGAACCTTACACGGGGGTCGCCTGAGTGCATCGGAAAAAAAATTGTCATGAAGTAGCAACGAAAATAATTTTATGAGTGTGGGGCACCAAAACGTGAGGATTTGTATTAAAGGGTCGCGGCCTTAGGAAGGTTGAGAACCACTGCTCTATTGCTTCTTAGTCCACCTAACTGTAGTCCCCCCCCCCTCCCCACTCCACCAATCAGATTTAAGTTAATAATGTCCAATCGGTTTCCACACCATGAACTCTTCAGCGGTTCATCCACTTACCGAGTGCTAAGGAGAAAATGAAATTGACCCAATACGCGATTCTTTTACTCTATCTCCCATCAGCAAGCCAACCTTGCATTATAGGAACGAGTTGTTATCAATGGATGTGTGGGGCAGTCTAACAGTCAGGTTATAGGGACGGGTTGTTATATGTGGATGTGTGGGGCAGTCTAACAGTCAGGTTATAGGGACGGTTTGTTATATGTGGATGTGTGGGGCAGTCTAACAGTCAGGTTATAGGAACGGGTTGTTATATGTGGATGTGTGGGGCAGTCTTACAGTGAGGTTATAGGAACGGGTTTTTATATGTGGATGTGTGGGGCAGTCTCACAGTGAGGTTATAGGGACGAGTTGTTATATGTGGATATGTGGGACAGTCTCATAGTCATGTTATAGGGACGAATTGTTATATGTGGATGTGTGAGACAATCATGTAATAGGAACGAGTTCTTATATGTGTGTATGTGACAGTCATGTAATAGGAACGAGTTCTTTTATGTGGATATGTGTGACAGTCATGTCACAGGAACGAGTTCTCATAAGTGGTTGCGTGCGACGGTCATTTCAACAAAAGACTTCCCGTGAAATTTTTCTATCTCGGGTACACACTTTTAGAATACACAAAGACTGTCACTGATTTTCGCACAATGTCGCTATAAGCCAGGACCTGTGCAATGTTGTTAAGTGCGCTGACCTATAAGGCTCAGTGGCTCTTGTACACAGGTGCCTGCCTACCCGCTATTCAATCAAGACCACAATAAAGGCTAGACTTGTTTCTACACGCGCTCCTATCCGACTTTTGATTAGCAAGCACATTATGAGATTGTTATCTATTACTCGGGCTAAGAAGTAGGGGAAAGGGAAGCAACTAGTAACAAGTCACCAGCTTATCAATTAACCTTAAACATAATTTTTAATCATTATGACCAATAAAAACTAGACAATAATAAATTTAAAAAAAAGAACCAAGAAAACCTAGTCTTCTATTGTTAATTCAGCTGTGGGCTGCTGGGTTGGCCGGGGGGGGGGGGCAAGCCGTCTAAACGGACTTAAACCAGATCGCTGGGGGTCGGGAGCCCAATCCCCACCACGGCCAACATCCCAAAAAAAAAAGAACCAAAAAAACCTAGTCTTCTATTGTTAATTCGGCGGTGGGCTGCTGGGTTGGCCGGGGGGGGGGGGCAAGCCGTCTAAACGGACTTAAACCAGATCGCTGGGGGTCGGGAGCCCAATCCCCACCAAGGCCAACATCCCAAGCGCACCAGGGGTGGATGGGACTCGTTAGCCTTGGACGGCAACTCATCTAAGAGAAGACAAACTCTGAATTCAAACCAGAAGCCAGAATGCTAAAGGAATTGGTCGTGGGCCCTCAAATATAAGAAGAAGAAGAAGGAGCTTATATTATAATATTTAATAGAAATAATTTTATCCCGGGATTTCCAAGAATGCGGGATAAGAGTTACTTTGACCCAGTTTGTAATTTATTTTTTTTATTTTTTTTATTTTTTTAAAATTATAATTGTTTTTGTAAAAGGTTTCTTTAAATTAGTATAGTTTTAAAGTGGCTTTAAAAGCAAAGTAATTTATATTTTTTTAAAGCACAGTTTCTATAAAAAATTGCCTCTTAAATTTGAAAACCCCTTTGATTGTGGAGGCCCCGTACTTCAGCCTCCTTAGCCTATAAGGAAATCTGGAACTGTGTTTGTGTAATAATCACGTTATTGGAATGAGGCCTTGGCTGTGGATGGATTTTATACACTAGCGCCATTTTGGCGGTGTGAGTACCGATCGATTTTGAGTTCATGTGAAACACTGGCAACACTGTCCGACAGCAACACTGGCCGACAGCAACACTGGCCTACAGCAACACTGGCCGACAGCAACACTGGCCGACAGTAACAGTTGCACAAATCTACATAAACAGATAATATTGCTGCAGCTAAAAAAAAAACGCAACAGACAAACAGCAACAGTGGCTGCTTTCTTCCAATTACGCCAACATTTTGTCAACAATTACGTCCTGCAAGTTCCCAATCTTTAAGCCTATTTCCCCTAATGTTTACATAACAAATTTAACCCTAGTTATTTTCGCACTTTTTTTTATTTCGATGGCGCAAACAATTTTGTCGCAAGGAATACATCGGATTTTCACCCAGAGCTCTTTCTTTTTAAAATTTTTCTGTATGTCTTTCTTTTTCTGGGGAACATCTCAAACTGGTCATCTTTATTTGAATTCGTTAGTAAGATCGCTTGATGGGAAAATGGGGGGGGGGGGGGGCGGGGGGGGGAGGGGGGGGGGCGGAAGTGGGGGCATAGTTAGTCGTCATGGATGGTGAGCTTTTGCGTTCAAGTTTCATATTCAATGATTGACAAAAAAGCTGTCAGGCAGCGAGCGTCATGCGTCACGGATGAACTCAGGTAAAAAGGTTGGATTTTGTCGGAGGCGACTATTATATTAGCCAATAAAGAGCCACGGGCATGGTGTAGAACTATCTGTAGGACTGTCTGTAGGATGTCTGTAGGACTGTCTGTAGGAATGTCTGTAGGAATGTGTGTAGGACTGTCAGTAGTACTATCTGTAGGAATGCATGTAGGACTATGTGTAGGACTATATGTAGGGATGTCAGTAGGAATGTTTCTAATAAGTGTAAAGCGTTTAGAGCTGTAAGGTAAGCGCTATATAAAAATGCCTAAATAAATTAATACATGACTGTAGGTCTACTGTTCAGAGGCAGGCATCATATATTATAGATAATGAGAATTTAACTTTTCTGTTGTTGTAATTCTCGGACCCAACCAGGTATTTTCTCAAAATGCCCGGACGTCGAGTAAATAATAACATACGCTCACGACTTCCAGGATAATAACTGTGAATATGAATCTCAGTTCAGCCCCGCCCCCCCCCCTTCAAAAAACAACAACAACAAACAAACCAACCTTGGGTCAATACTGTGGGTGTAATGCAGTGGAAGACTTTGGTTGGCGGGGCATTAGGATGAAACTAATTTAGATAATAGGAGATTTATTGGGGGGGGGGGCAATCATCTTCACGTAATTAGGCTACAACATCAGGCAAAATTTAAAAAAAAAAGAAAGTGTATGAATAATTATTACAACGAAAATAATTCAAAACCAAATTTCTTAAATATATTTTATTAACAACTTGATCTATCGGCTAATAACAGGTGCTACATATGAATGTTTTAGAGTCTACAATCTTCTTATTCTTTATATTAGGTTTGTTGTTTAAAATGAAGGCCACGTTATTTTGGTGAGCAGCCTACAATAGTGACCATTTGTATTAATGTTTAACAACTAAATACTCATCGCACTCCAAGTTTCCTTTATACATTTTCCATTATCGCATTCACTCGAGGGTTCCGTAATAATAAATTGTTTAAAAATCAGGATGGCAACCTAAACTAAAGATAAAGGCAACAGCTACAGTCGGCAGTGAGAAACACAACCTTGAAAAGATGTTCGCTGCAATGTTTCTGCCTGTAACTTAGTGTTGTTTCCTGGGGGAAGTGCTTAATCAATCATGTCGTCTTAAGGCATCACGTTAGCACGGTGGTCGGCAAACTCATTTTAGTCAAAAGAGACACACACAAAAATCAGCAGCAGGACTATTAAAAAAAAATTTTTAGAGCCATATTTCTTTTCAAGAACCTGTCAAGAACCAATTTTTTTTTTTTTTTGAGTCAAAACCAAATTTTTGGCCGGCTGGCCGAGCCGCATGCTCGTGTTGTCTTAAAACAGTAGGTTATTTGGTCGCGGGAAAGGGGGGGGGGTTGTTCTTTTAGTTAGCACGGTGGAATCCCCATAAGTTAGTAGGTCATGGGGGGGGGGGAGCTTAATCAATCGTGTTGTCTTAAAGCATGAGGTTAGTTCTGCGGTGCTAGCGGTAATCATCTCAGATCTAATTATAAACATGGTTTCTATTTATAATAGTAATTAGTTAATTCCCCCCCCTCCCCACCACCCACACTCACCCAATAACGTTGACATGACGGTTATTGTATCGCAGAGATGTGACGTTAACTGGGGTTCATACAAGAATGACGCCCTTATTTGTATTATTAGCTTTGTGGGTCGACTTTCCTGAATTGTTTTATAATATTATAAGAGTCTGCAGAGCGTTCTATAAAAAAAAAATCATATTCAACCAAAGTGGATGACAGAGTTACGAGTTGACTCCCTCCTCCAAAGCAATATTTTTTTTTTTTATGCGGTTATAAATTCAACGTGCATAGAATGTATTATAATATATTATTCAAAGTATTTTTTTTGAGTCATTTCCCAAAGTTCGAGAACAAAATAGAACGAATTTTATGCAAGCTTATGAAGGAGGTTAATTCTCTTGGAAAAATGGAGAAGGATCGTGGATTTGGGGAGTGGGGGGAAGGGTCAATCTCTCAGAAAAAAATATAATATTTGTTCAAACTGAGATATATAAACTAAAAGGCTACATATTAAGCGAATGAAGAGTTTACCTCATCTCTCTCTCTCTAACTATCTCTCTCTGTATATATATATTTTAAATGTGACATCATGTATATATATATATATATATATATATATATATATATATATATATTTTTTATATATATATAGAGTTTATCTCTTTATCTCTCTTCTCTCTCTCTCTCTCTCTCTCTCTCTCTCTCTCTCTCTCTCTCTATATATATATATATATTTTATGTGTCATATTATATATATATATATATATATATATATATATATATATATATATATTTATTATATAGATATAGAGTGTATCTCTCTATCTCTCTCCTCTCTCTCTCTCTCTCTCTCTCTCTCTCTCTCTCTCTCTCTCTCTCTCTGTATATATATATATATATATATATATATATTGATTTCTGATATAAATCCATTGATGGCTCGTGCAGGGCTGTCTTAAAGGGGAGGAAATCACGACGACAAGAATTTTATTAAAAGCGACAACTTCACCGGAAATGATCTCTGGCGGAAGAATCCTACACCAGAAATGAGAGCCGTCAGCGAACTTTAACTGGACTACTTAGGAATAATGGGGCACAAGAGTAGCAGAGTACACGTGACCCAATTGACAGGGGCCGTCGTTTTCTCACGAGTTCTGTGCTGTTGATGTGTGAATGCCCGAAGCTGCTGCTCAGTCCGTATTGAGACCCATGAAGGCGCCCCCCAGGCAGTCGAAACTTTTGCCTCCCACAGTGACGTACCTAGGTGGAATGCAAATGGGGGGGGGGGGGGGGGGGGGAGGGGGTATGGTCGAACGCCCAGGGTGGCATCTTTTTTGTTTCACTTTTCGGTCGCTAATTAAGTGACCAAAATAGCTGACATTGTACTTTTTATTCTATTCATTGCTGCCCTCATCGATAATTATAGTCTCTTAAGATCTCAATTTCATGATGACCATCTAAAATAAAGTTTACGACTTGTTGTATTAGGTAAAGTTTGCGATCAATTTTGTTGTTCTCACTGGTTTTGTGAGTGTGCCGCCCCTCTCCCACCCCCCACCCCCCAATTCTATAACGTGTTTATGTATAAAGATCCCCGTGATCGCCATCAGTGCTATCCATATCCTCATTACAGATACCCAAACAACCATTAAGTTAGACCCGCTTGTTGCCGATAATGGATATGAGGTCTGGGTGGCGGTCAAAACCCTTGCCGATGATTTGAGTTACGCGGCCCTGAGAAAGCCGCTCCTAGGCGACCGTTTCGTCCCCGCTTTCGTCCCGACCGGACAACTCCCTGAACGGTTGGGGCAGGGGGAATATAACGCAACATCTTTCCCCCGGAGAGGAAGCAAAGCCTTTCAGACCCAAGGAGAGTGGACCGCGAACGCTTTAAACGCAGCTTTTTCAGTCGACCGGGGTCCCCCCGGGCCAAGGGGGGGGGGGGGAGGGGTTCCCGGCGTGCTTCCGCACGGTCTGGCTGCGTGGAGACCCGGCGTCGGACCGTGTGGTGGTGTGCCAGGAGGGGGGGTATTAAGAGCTCGCGCTCAACGACCCACCGACGCCATCTCCAATGTGACGTTGAGGCCCCTAAAAGTCACGAAGGGTCAAGAGATCGTGCCTCGCTGGCCTTTAGGAGTCACCAGAAACGATTTTTCAAGTAATATTCTCCAACTTAAGCCTGTATGAGGCTCTTGGAAATCCACGCATCAAACTAACTATGACATGTTTTAAACACTTCATTGTCTTTTGTTGATATTGATATTACTTCCCTGGTGTTGTGAAACCAACAAATCTGAACATCAAATGCAGAATCTATTTCTACGGGGGAGCTCCATGGGCCCAACCTATGTCTTACAATTTAATGGCGTTTAGATCCTTCCAGGAGCGGCCAAGGGATCCCTGAGAGATGCACGCTCTGATGGCTCCACGGAGCACAGGCTGGAACCCACGGACCTAATAAATTGATAGCATTGATCAGTTGTAAATGTATTGATAGTATTGATCAGTTGTAGTAGTAATTGCAAATCAGCGGTATCAAGAGGAATATTGTCAGGTCGTGACTTAAAATCTTTTCCTACATGTGTCTATACAATTCTTTTTTTTTAAAATCCTTTAATTGTCCTTTAATATATATATATATATATCCGTTGTATTTATATTAGAGATATCCTGAATGGATTTTTCTTGATTTTAAACAAGTTGATACATTTCATAAAATTATATGGCTCCAAAAGAGCACTTCTTTAAACTATCAACCATAATCGTTCCGTCAACCGGAAATAGAGTTCGGTCAATCTTCAACGACGTTACACATTAAAACCCAGTGCCGTCTGCTTAATTTGTCGCGAGTTTCTGATCGTTTTTAAAGAATAAAGTCCCGTACGAAATTTTGGTGTTGATGTGAATAAATCCGAATTAGTGCGCAAAGCTGATGATATGGGAGAGAACCTTTTGCCAAGTTGTCATCTGTTCAAGAGGCCGTTACAGAAGTCGTCACAGAGGCCGTCACAGAGACCGCCACAGAAGCCGTCACAGAAGACATCACAGAAGCCGTCACAGAAGACATCACAGAAGACGTCACAGAAGACATCACAGAAGACGTCACAGAAGACGTCACAGAAGACGTCACAGAAGACATCACAGAAGACATCACAGAAGACATCACAGAAGACATCACAGAAGACATCACAGAAGTCGTTACAAGGGCCATTTGATAAAAACAATAACATATCAATTTATTTTGACCGGTTTTTTCTTTCTTCTACCCTGCCACCTACGTATAATGCTAATAGAGATTCTACAGCTCCGCGGCAGACTTTGCTGCAAAAGATAAATTAAATGACGTTGACGTTTGAATGAATATGTTACGTACTGCCTTGTCTTGTGAGAAGTTAATCTCCTATTTTAAATTTATGGCTCGTTCAAACAGTACCTAACAAAGGACGATACCATAGAGAAATACAATAACAAAATACGACACCTAAAACAGTACCAATTACAATTAATAATATTTATTTAAGTAATTACAAAACAACAGAAAATATAATTACAAAATCATCAATGGGAAAAATGGTGTACCGGTACACAATTAGTACCATGTACCAATCAATAATGATTAATGATGAATGCGAAATAAACACATGAGCACACAAAGATTTATACAATTGTCTCGTAAAGTTAATATCTATCTGAATCTCCGTCCCTCTCTGTGCCTGTCAATCCCTTATATATGTGGGTTTACCAACGCATCTAGAAACGCCCTTACTTTTCTAATACAATCGAGAACGTTCCATAAGATACTAGTAGACATACTAACCATGTTTAATTGGTAGTCGGTAGTAAACACGATACATCAAAGAGATAAGCCACGCCCATCCATGAACGTAGCGTCTCATGTGGGGTCAACCAGAGTGCACGCACGAGGAAAGTGTTGTAAACAAACTCTCCATAACAGAATACAATTCTACGCATCACTGAAGAAATATTTTCCAAACATAAAACACGTTGCTCTGAAAATGATTGTTAAAATAAGGCTCAACATTACATCTAAATGAAAATCTCTGAAACCAAATACAGGTATCGGCTCACACACAAATTTGGATTCTATACTAGGCAAGGTTGTTTTTTTCCCCGGACTTGGGGGAATCTAAAAACTGAAAGTACACAAATGTCATTAAGTATTTTAAAACTATTCAACTTAATAATAATAATAGCTGATCAGCAATGGTCCCTTTAAGCTGCGTGGCTGCGCAGCTACCTCACAGACGCCGCTCAGCAGTTTTGAGTACCGCGCAGCAAATTTCCATGTAGGTGTGTGCTTGTTTTTGTGGGCTGTAAAATTTTGCACACAAAAAGATTGATGCTGTAAAACTTTGCACAAAACTATGATTTTGCACACGAACCAACAAACCTTAGAGGGAAAATTGCTGACCAGCCCTGTCCATTCCATTAGCCAGCAACTAGTTATTAACTATTGATGTGTTGGTTATTATCTCACCATAATGTCTAGCTCTAGATTCCTAGACAATGGTCATGCGGCCCGCCAATTTTTAAAAACATCTTCATGTGCCCCCTGTGCACTAAAAAGTTTGAACACCCCTAGTGTAATATCTCCCGAATCATGGGCGCGCCATAAATAACAACATTTTCAGAAGAAAAAAAAATTCTCTGGTGACCCCTTTTTTAACTGAATGACCATTCACTGACTTTGATGATCTATTGTACCAGTGCATCTCACGGTGATGCTGCTGGCATCCTGTAAAAATGCCAGAAATTTATGAGTTTCTATGTTTTGAATTGATAAAGCCCATCCAAACAATCCTTTTACTGTTTGAGAACACCTGGAAGTGTGTGGTTGAAGTGGATTGTGGAAGTGTATGGTGAAAACGTTTGGTGAAAGTGATTGGTGGTAGTGTTTGGTGGAAGTGTATGTTTGAAGTGTATGGTTGAAGTGTTTTGTTGACGTGTTTGGTGGAAGTGCCTGGTGAAAGTGTTTGGTTGAAGTGTTTGGTGGAAGTGTTTGGTGGAAGTGTTTGGTGGAAGTGTTTGGTGGAAGTGTCTGGTTGAAGTGTCTGGTTGAAGTGTCTGGTTGAAGTGTCTGGTTGAAGTGTTTGGTTGACGTGTTTGGTTGACGTGTTTGGTGGAAGTGCCTGGTGGAAGTGTTTGGTTGAAGTGTTTGGTGGAAGTGTTTGGTGGAAGTGTTTGGTGGAAGTGTTTGGTGGAAGTGTTTGGTGGAAGTGTTTGGTGGAAGTGTTTGGTGGAAGTGTCTGGTTGAAGTGTCTGGTTGAAGTGTCTGGTTGAAGTGTCTGGTTGAAGTGTCTGGTTGAAGTGTCTGGTTGAAGTGTTTGGTTGAAGTGTTTGGTGGAAGTGTTTGGTGGAAGTGTTTGGTGGAAGTGTTTGGTGGAAGTGTCTGGTTGAAGTGTCTGGTGGAAGTTTTTGGTGGAAGTGTTTGGTTGACGTGTTTGGTGGAAGTGATTGGTGGTAGTGTTTGGTGGAAGTGTATGTTTGAAGTGTATGGTTGAAGTGTTTTGTTGACGTGTTTGGTGGAAGTGCCTGGTGAAAGTGTTTGGTTGAAGTGTTTGGTTGAAGTGTTTTGTTGACGTGTTTGGTGGAAGTGCCTGGTGAAAGTGTTTGGTTGAAGTGTTTGGTGGAAGTGTTTGGTGGAAGTGTTTGGTGGAAGTGTTTGGTGGAAGTGTCTGGTGGAAGTGTCTGGTGGAAGTGTCTGGTTGAAGTATCTGGTTGAAGTATCTGGTTGAAGTGTTTGGTTGAAGTGTTTGTTGGAAGCGTTTGGTGGAAGTTTTTGGTTGAAGTGTTTGGTGGAAGAGTCTGGTTGAAGTGTTTGGTTGAAGTGCCTGGTTAAAGTGTTTGGTTGAAGTGCCTGGTTGAAGTGTTTGGTGGAAGTGCCTGGTTGAAGTGTTTTGTGGAAGTGTTTGGTGAAAGTGCCTGGTGGAAGTGTCTGGTTTTCATTTAAAATCATCAACATAGATGGTACCTTTCTCAGTGGTTTTCGATCTTTCCTAAAATGCTGCCTATAATTAAACAACATACCAACCCTATTGCATTCTGCTTACCTGACAATCTTTAAATAATTTATTCGGCGCTTCAACCAGACATTAAAAAACAACCTAAAGAACTGAAAGGATTGTAGGGCTATGGACCAATACAAATGTTGAATCAGACAAGTCCCTCCGTCACCAAGTAAGGCAGTACATCGCGCGTTAGATGAATTACAAACACTGGTGGCTCGTGAATTAAATTAGTGGGGTGCTGCTTCGGAAAATTTCTAGGCATTATCATAATACTGTGCAAAACGAAATACATACACAAATAGTAAGCAAACGTATATATAATATATATATATATATATAAATTTATATATATAATGATAACAACCTGAGCAAAGATATTTATGAATGTATGTATTATGATTGTTTGCATTTAAATAGAATACCACAGTTATCATCTACAGTTGATCATATTCATAAACAGTAGGATACACCGCAGAGGCCACGCACTGATGCAAAACGTAAACAAAGTCTCTCACGTGCAAGCGAAAGACTGGAACTGCGTGAGCGACAGTGCTGCTCTCTTCGGTGGGCCCGCTTCTTCCACTTAACATGTGCGCATGCGTAAAACATTACAAACACCTCGTCACTGGAACTACGAAGTCCACAGTTCCATGCACATTTTTTTTTAGTAATTTTTTTTCACAAATAAATGAGATCAATGACGAAGACTGTGGAATTATTTATCATACTATATATGTACACGTATTATAGAAAGAAAAAAAAATCATTACACTTTATGAAAATAATACATTTTGAGTGCAGATGGGGGCGCTACAATTGTATAGTGCTACACACAAGCCGATTCTAGTGAAAGATAAGAATAAACAAACCAGGAGGCTTCCCGACCCGCCTCAAACCGCCACATAGGACGACCAACCAACCTGCCTGGTCCGCGTTCACAACGGAGGATGACTTTAAATTTGAAATTTAAAAAAAAAGAAAATGATGTACCGTTTTTACTGCTTAAACGCGAGCCAGGTATCATCGGCTAACGTTTCATTTGGAAGAAAGACCTGTTAATAGGGTTCCATAATACTACAACAATAAATATCAAATTTAAACCAAAAAAATAAGAAAAAAAGTCAAAATCATTTAAACAATTATACTATATAAAAGGAACACTATTCAGACAGATACAAATATGCGTTGTAATCAGGCCCGGTTTAACCATTAGGCGAACTAGGCGGTCGCCTAGGGCGGCAAATTTTTAGAGGGCGGCACTATTAATGAAATAATTAGTTGCCGTGGGTGTGGGGAGGGGGCGCAGTGCGACAGGTTCGCCTAGGGTGCCACATACTCTGGCGCCGGCACTGGTTGTAATAAAATCCCGACAAAGGGGCGCTAAATTTGTGTTATGCACAAATGCATGGTGTCACTGAATGCGAATGGATCAAGAACATTTTGTTGCCTGGGCATTAGTGTAAATATCTTTTATGGGGAATGACACATTTCTTACAAACGCGTGTAATGCAAAGCCTTAGTAGTATATTTTACCCCAAATTTATATCATTATAAGTAATAATATAGGTTAGCTTCCACTTTTATTGACAGCCTTTCATACCCACTTGGGCCGATCTTGGATTATAGGAGGGGAAAAGGTCAACTTCGTCGTGGCACATTAAATGTAAATTCCAATCTTGTTTTAGACCAAGGCACCGTCGTCGCGACGATAAATTAAAACTTAAATATTTCAAATCCTAGTTTCCTTCTACAGCAGTTATTCTTAGCCTGGGTTCGATCGAACCCCAGGGGTTCGGTGAGTCTGTCTGAGGGGTTCGGCGGAGGTCCAAAAAAAAATCAGAAAAAAATATTTTATTTTTCCTATTAAGAAGGGTTCGGTGAATGCGCATATGAAACTGGTGGGGTTCAGTACCTCCAAAAAGGTTAAGAACCACTGTTCTACAGAGTCCCGATTCAATATTTATGACATCAAACACCACACCCACCCCATCTCTTTTTTTTTTCTTCCCCCCCCCTCCACTTACCAGTAGACACGAGACTCAAACAGCAACCTCCTTGCTTCCATCTCCCATCGGTCGGCCCACTTCAGTGGTCTCTAGTTCAAAACTCTCTTAATGTTCTCGCCCTTGACTCCCTCTTCCCCAAAACACTCCCCCTATTATTTCTATTTCCGCCTAAGGCAACCGGCGACCTTGCCCTTTTCCCGAACCCACAGATCAGCGCCTCTCAAATTTTCACCCTTCTTAAAAAAAACCCAGAGAAAGTGAGACATTTAATTAATCAAACTATTTCCGAAAGCTATTGACAAATCCGGGAACAATTTGGAAAACGTTATTTCTTATTCCGCCTCAGGTCCTCCCGCTTCCAAGGTGAAGCATCCCCGGTCTCTGCCAGGGACTTTTTCCATTATCGCTTGAGGAACCCTGACCGACTATCGACTCACGGCTGGTTACTATTTTCATACGCTCTTTTTGCCTAACGAAATTAATCCACTGAAGTAACCGATCATGTTTTTGACCGAAGTGGTCATTCCTGTGGTGTAAAGTTGCGGGTCTCAGTGGAGCTCAAACTAGGGCCGTACTCGACCCCATTCGGCCCCGCCCCTGCACAACTCATACATACTCTATGGAGGGGGGGATTACGTTGATAAATTTTTAATGAATTCTGGGCTCATAAGTTACGAGAGATGCGAGTAGGAGGACAGCAGCAACAACAACTAATTCACGTACACAACAAATAAAGAGGATTTTCGGCTAATTTTCAAGAGATTTTTTTTACTGAATGTAAATTCAAGCGGTCACCCAAAGTTGATCCAGAGCCCAGAACCAGCCCACCAAGCCCTTAACTGTTGACTTACCATAATATGGAAACATAACTGTCAAACTGTTGCGAAGATTTAAAGGCAAGAAAACAGATCTGTTTATGACTTCAGTGTCTGATCGGCCACACAAAAAATTATCATCAATACGGCAATTTGATACCTTATTATTTTCTTTCCGTTGTTACGCACTGACTTGTATTGGGAGAAATTAATCTCCTATTTTAATTTTAATTGGCTCGTTTTAAACAGTGCCTAACAAAGGACGATACCATAGAGTCAACAATATTAAAGATATGACACCTAAAACAGTTGCCAGTTACAATTAATAAGATTTATTAAGTCTTAATATAATTACAAAATAAAATAAAATATAATGACAATCTTCAACTTACTGTATGGTAGATCTTGTACCGGTACACAGTTAATACAGTTAGAATAATGTGCCAATGAATAAGGATGAATGCGAAATGAATATAAGTATGAGCACACATATACACAAAGAATAATACACGCCTCGTAAAGTTAATAATATCTATCTGAATTTCCGTCCCTCCGTCCGTGCCTGTCATTCCCTTATATAGGTCGCCTAAGCCCTCCCTTCCAGAAAGACTTATGACGTTTCTAGAACAATCACATTCATTCTACAAAATACTATTTGGAACAGATTAATTATTTTTAGTGGCTGGCGGCATAAACACGACAAACCAAACGAATAAGCCACACCCCTCTGCGGGTTCAATCAGAGGGCACGCACGAGAGAAATTATGTAAACAAGCTCTATATAACACCGTTATAAAATAAGTGATATATTAATTAAAACGGCATGCTTTATTGTTTAACTATATACTTAGACAATCTTTTTTAACAATCTTTTCTAAAAAGTCCAACTAGTCAGTCTCCGTCAGTCTCCTTCCGTCAGTCTCCGTCAGCCTCCCTCAGTCTCTTTCCGCCAGTCTCCTTCCATCAGTCTCCTTCCGTCAGTCTCCTTCCGTCAGTCTCCGTCAGTCTCCTCCGTCCGTCTCCGTCAGTCTCCGTCAGTCTCCTCCGTCAGTCTCCTTCCGTCAGTCTCCGTCAGTCTCCTTCCGCCAGTCTCCTTCCGTCAGTCTCCGTCAGTCTCCTCCGTCAGTCTCCATCAGTCTCCGTCAGTCTCCTCCGTCAGTCTCCTTCCGTCTGTCTCCTTCCGTCAGTCTCCTTCCATCAGTCTCCTTCCGTCAGTCTCCGTCAGTCTCCGTCAGTCTCTAAGAGCGCTGCTATCAAATCACCGTCTGTTTCCCCCCACTCCTGACCGGCCGCAGGTCTTGCGCCGTGAAGATATTTGTGAGACGCTCATCTCTTTGCAAGATCACATTAATGAGAAAAAAAGCTTTGAAGCTGTGATTAAGCTGTCAGCTTTAAAAGCTACATTCGATGATTTTTAAGAGAAAACAAAATGGCGTTTCAAGGCCGTTAAGCTCCATCATCGTGGGATGATTGGGGAGATTTTTAGGGTCATATCCGCAGGTCTGAAAGCCCCCCACAACAGAGATTGTTTGGTTTATTTTTGTATCTCGCAAACGTTTCAATTTAAGAGTTTTTTTGTTTTTTTTGTTTTGTTTTGTTTACTAAAAATCGTGATCCCGGGAACTCAGGATCCTGGAAGACAAATCCTAATTACCATGAGCGGCAAGTCTAAACGTTCCTAGTGTTACGGTGTTAACATTTCTTCTGCCTACAACCATTCGTTCACACGGAGAACTGGATCTCCCCCCCTCCCCCCCCCCGTGTCGTGTCCCCCCTGGCCGTCCCGGGAGGTGGGCTTGGTTGCTTGTTGAAAACATGACCAAGCAATCTCATAAGAGACGCTAAAACGATTCAGGCGTGTTCCACTTGTCGAAGAGTCGGCTTGGCATTGTCTGATTGTGAGACGCGAGCTTTAGACTTCGCTTTTTTTTTTTTTTTTTAATAAATTTTCCAATTAAAAGTTCGACTTAAAAAAAAAAAAANTTCCGGTTTAGAGGTCGACTTTAAAGAGAAAAAAAAAAACACAAACGCCCAGAGCTTCTTTGTTATCGCTATTTAAAAGCAAAAAAAAATTGATGTGGACAAAAAAAGAACCGAATGAATTCTCACATGTCATGGAAGGGAAGACTAAAAAAAAAATCTATATACAAAAAATAATTTTAAAAAAATTGATCGCCCCACTTCCCCCACTCATACACCCACTTCATGCAAACGACATCAAAGGGTTAAATGGCGAACGTTGACTAAATACCGACCGGGGCAAACTCCAAAAATCCCCCCCCCCTCAACTCCCAAGTATCAGTACAGCAGAGCTACGCGTTCCAAAACGTCGTGTATCCAAAAACTTCGGTTATCCGAACAGCACTTGGTTTTTTAAAACAAAAAATATTTCTAAACTTATTATTTCCACACGCAGTGGGAATGTCATAGAACATTTGCGCACAAACATCTTCATACGCCTTCGGTTCCATATCTTAGCATGTGGTGACAGGACTTGGATAATTCCATATTCAAATGTGTTTATTCACATGACGCACTGTTTCAGGTATAGCCCGCCCCTGATTACTATCAGCACCCGTAAAGTTAAGTGCTAATTTTTTTGTTTCAAAATAAAATATAAAACCTTTTTTTGCAACACCCCCCTTGTGCACTTAGTTTTAAGACTTACATTTGAGGGAATTAAGTGGGGGGGGGGCATATACTTTTTACAGTTTTGTATACACGTCTGGATAGATGAGGTGACCTCGGTGATTATTTTTTTTTCTAAACATCAGTCAACTGGTTTTGGAAACACATTTTTGCGTAGATCAAAATCCACTCCTCGCCGGCTTTTGACCTCAATCAGCTGAACCCGGCGGTATGATTAATACACTGTAAAATTATGCATCGTGCTTATAAAAAAAAAAATAAAGAAACACTTCCACGGGAGTGCATGTTCGGTTATCCGAAAAAATTTGTATCCAAAAAAAAAAAAAAAAAAAAAAAATACAGGTCCACATTTTAATTTCTGGGTGGATGGGACTCGTTAGCCTTGGACGGCAACTCATCTGAGAGAAGACAAACTCTGATTTCAAACCAGGAGCCAGAATGATCAATAAATTGACCGCGGGTCCTCAAAGATAAGAAGAAGAAATTAATTCGGAAAATCGACGCTCTACTCTATATTAAATATCTGTAGAATTGTTTCTTGAAAATAAGAATTTTAATTTTAAAAAGAATTATTCTACACCATTAAAACATGCATTCATAGCAACAACACAAAAGACATGATCTGAGAGATAACGTAAATTAATATCTTCACCATGTTAGTAACCTCCCCGTTAAGGAATCATTCCTAACTTTTAGGACACGTGTGCTAGTACAATATTTTGTAAAGCAATGAATAAACTAAGAATAACACGAATGGACGAATCTTTGTCAATCTGAATTAACGTGATCCTTTAGAAATTAACGTGATCCTAATTAGAAATTAACGTGATCCAAATTAGAAATTAACGTGATCCAAATTAGAAATTAACGTGATCCTAATTAGAAATTAACGTGATCAAATTAGAAATTAACGTGATCCAAATTAGAAATTAACGTGATCCTAATTAGAAATTAACGTGACCCTAATTAACGTGATCCTAATTAGAAATTAACGTGATCCTAATTAGAAATTAACGTGATCCTAATTAGAAATTAACGTGATCATATTTAGAAATTAACGTGATCCTAATTAGAAATTAACGTGATCCTAATTAGAAATTAACGTGATCCAACTTAGAAATTAACGTGATCCAAATTAGAAATTAACGGGATCCAAATAATGAATTAAAGGGAGTTAAAAAGTGTCAGTGTAGAACTCTCAAAAATAGTGTTTTTGTTTTTCGGCACACATTTAAAAGATGATTTTGAAAACAAAAATCAATAAAAATCAAGCAACTTAATGAAGGTAAACATGGTTTGGCTTGCTGTAGCGATTTTCAGAGTTTTTTAAAATTATATTTTTTTTTACTCAATTATACCTTTTTTTGTGTTGAAATTTCAATATTAGCAAAGCAAGAGGAAAATTTTTGCTAATCGTGAATGTACAGATAGTATTTAAAAGAAAAGGTTTTCTGTTCCAAGAAGCAAATTTCACTACATTTGATTTAATAGGTCTATGTAAGAAAGAAAAAAAAAAGATTTTTTCCGTCCACCCCAAAGTGCATTGTGTAAAATGCCTCCAAAGTGCCTCCACTTCACCACTGAAAATGGTTATAAAACAGTCTCCACGCGCAAAATTCAAGTATTTTAGTGAAATGAAAACAAATAAAATTCAAACAGCGCAAACTTTTAAAATGTGCAATCTACGAGGGATTTTCCATAAATTTATCATGTTTCATGATGATTTTTCAAATATGAGAACTTGTAGCCATATTATCGTGAGTACAATGAAATCTCATATCGTCATGAGAAGATTTGGCCACATAACATGAGAAGATTTGGTCATATCGTCATGAGAAGATTTGGTCACATCGTCATGATAAGTTTTAGCCATATCGTCATGAGAAGATTTGGTCACATCGTCATGATAAGTTTTAGCCATATCGTCATGAGAAGATTTAGTCATATCGTCATGATAAGTTTTAGCCATATCGTCATGAGAAGATTTAGTCACATCGTCATGAGAAGATTTGGTCATATCGTCATGATAAGTTTTAGCCATATCGTCATGAGAAGATTTAGTCACATCGTCATGAGAAGATTTGGTCATATCGTCATGAGAAGATTTAGTCACATCGTCATGAGAAGATTTGGTCATATCGTCATGATAAGTTTTAGCCATATCGTCATGAGAAGATTTAGTCACATCGTCATGAGAAGATTTGGTCATATCGTCATGATAAGTTTTAGCCATATCGTCATGAGAAGATTTAGTCACATCGTCATGAGAAGATTTGGTCATATCGTCATGAGAAGATTTAGTCACATCGTCATGAGAAGATTTAGTCATATCGTCATGATAAGTTTTAGCCATATCGTCATGAGAAGATTTAGTCACATCGTCATGAGAAGATTTGGTCATATCGTCATGATAAGTTTTAGCCATATCGTCATGAGAAGATTTAGTCACATCGTCATGAGAAGATTTAGTCACATCGTCATGAGAAGATTTAGTCATATCGTCATGATAAGTTTTAGCCATATCGTCATGAGAAGATTTAGTCATATCGTCATGATAAGTTTTAGCCATATCGTCATGAGAAGATTTAGTCACATCGTCATGAGAAGATTTAGTCACATCGTCATGAGAAGATTTGGTCATATCGTCATGAGAAGATTTAGCCATATCGTCATGAGAAGATTTAGTCACATCGTCATGAGAAGATTTGGTCATATCGTCATGAGAAGATTTAGTCACATCGTCATGAGAAGATTTAGTCACATCGTCATGAGAAGATTTAGTCATATCGTCATGATAAGTTTTAGCCATATCGTCATGAGAAGATTTAGTCATATCGTCATGATAAGTTTTAGCCATATCGTCATGAGAAGATTTAGTCACATCGTCATGAGAAGATTTAGTCACATCGTCATGAGAAGATTTGGTCATATCGTCATGAGAAGATTTAGCCATATCGTCATGAGAAGATTTAGCCATATCGTCATGAGAAGATTTAGCCATATCGTCATGAGAAGATTTAGTCACATCGTCATGAGAAGTTTTGGTCATATCGTCATGAGAAGATTTAGTCACATCGTCATGAGAAGTTTTGGTCATATCGTCATGAGAAGATTTAGTCACATCGTCATGAGAAGTTTTGGTCATATCATCATGAGAAGTTTTGGTCATATCGTCATGAGAAGATTTGGCCATATCATCATGAGAAGTTTTGGCCACATCGTCATGAGAAGTTTTGGCCATATCGTCATGAGAAGTTTTGGTCATATCATCATGAGAAGTTTTAGCCACATCGTCATGAGAAGTTTTGGCCACATCGTCATGAGAAGTTTTGGTCATATCATCATGAGAAGTTTTGGTCATATCGTCATGAGAAGATTTAGTCACATCGTCATGAGAAGATTTGGTCATATCGTCATGAGAAGATTTAGTCACATCGTCATGAGAAGATTTAGTCACATCGTCATGAGAAGATTTAGTCATATCGTCATGA
>CAXITT010000038.1:2061387-2075869 GCA_964033795.1 Lymnaea stagnalis
CCCCCCCCCCCCAAGTAAAAAAATATTTAAAAACAAATACACAAATAGAAAAACAACAACAAAAACAAAAACAGAAGAAGAGGTCATATGAAAATATGTCCTTGATTCTTTGTAATATAAATAACAGCTGAACTCCGACTTTTTTTACGCTGGAGCCTAACCTAACAAACACATGGTGAAACCTTGAATGGGTTTCAAATGACAGAGACTATGTCCAGAGATAATAAGTCTTAGTGTATTTGGCGAGTTTTGAATGGCTTGGTGACACCCACGTGCCATTGAAAAGCTGAAAACACCCGTTTACTGTGTTCCGGCCCGGGGGTGGGGGGGGGGAGAGTCCCCTCCCTTGTCAGACGTTCATTTCCCGTCCACAGACTCGGTGGTAGTAGACGGGAAGTGCTGATGGACAGCGCCAAAATCATGGCTGATGTGACATGATATGGTGTATGACACCCCCCCCCCCACCCACCGTTTCCTTGCTATGTCTGATTAAAGTACGATACAGATGGACTCCTGAGTAAGTAGGTATATCACTGTATCGGGATTGGAAAGGATTAATATATATATTAAAATCCATTCCAATTAGAGAAGAAATTTCAGGAAAGGAATTTTGGGGGCCGTGAAAAAGGTGGGGGGGGGAGAGGGGGTAGTGAGGTGTCAGAGTAGTAAGCTCATTGCCGAACTAGGAATAGTCATTTGTGTTTTTCCAAGTGCAGTGAAACCGTTCGGAAACTACGGCTGATGTAAAAGTCCCACTGTCAGAAAGTGATGTCATTACCAATCTCCTATATATATTTATTTTGCTTTTGGTGTGACTGCTTCCATTTCCGGATGGCGCGCAAAATATAATTCCCGATAATTACACTTTATGATATATTTTTTTTTAATAAGGTAACTGCGTTAATATTTCCTTTCCGAAAATGAAATCGTCTCAAATAGGGTGTAATAAATATTCGGTTTAAAAGTGGTTGGGGCGGTTACCGGAAATTTGATCGGAAGAAATTTCGTCGACGGAAAATTGATCGACGGAATTTTGATCAAACGGAAATTTAGTCGAATCTTTTTTTTTTAGTTCACACGTTAAAATGTTCGTCAAATTTCTTTTTGAACGCACTATACTATATAGTAAAACAAAATAATTTTGTTCTTAAAGAAATGTGAAGCAAAATTTTAACGTGTGAACTAAAAAAAAAAAAATTTCTGCCAAATTTCCGTTCGATCGAATTTCCATCGATAAATTTACCGTCGACGAAATTTCTTTCGAACAAATTTCCGGATACGTGTTGAGACATCAGAATATTAATATAGTTCATGTGCATGAAATAAAAAGTTTGCAGTGACGTATCATTCTTAAATGTGCGTTACTGAGTTCCTATTTTGTCAAGTGACTTTTACTAGACGGGAGGTTCGCGCATTGCTTTCGCCAATGTTTGGCGAGCTTCAACTATTATCATAATATTCTCCGCAATGGTTATATACATACATATATGCTGAAAATGACGTCAACATGTATGTAGACCCACGTATAAACTTGGTTGTAAAATGTGTGAAGAGATTCCCGCAGATATATAATATGTCGATATGTAAGTAGACATGTAAGCCGCCAGATTAGTAGGCTGATCAGTAGATTTAAAAAAAAAATAGATGTTGAAATAGAAGCAGACTTCTAACTGAATGTTAAAGTGCTTGATGATTTATTAACTTCTAAACATCTCACGATTTTAGAAAAATGCTCAGGCCGCATCACTCTTGTGCTGTTCAGTCAATCTGCTCACATCTGCCCCGTACCGTGGAGAGAGATTGGCTTCAAAGCTTCCCCGGGGGACTCTAACATGTTCTGCCATTCACTGCATGGTCAGTCCTGGGATCAACATGTTCTTCCATTCACTGCATGGTCAATCCTGGGATCAACATGTTCTGCCATTCACTGCATGGTCTGTCCTGGGAGCAACATGTTCTGCCATTCACTGCATGGTCAGTCCTGGGAACAACATGTTCTGCCATTCACTGCATGGTCAGTCCTGGGAACAACCTGTTCTGCCATTCACTGCGTGGTCAGTCCTGGGAACAACATGTTCTGCCATTCACTGCATGGTCAGTCCTGGGAAAAACATGTTCTGCCATTCACTGCATGGTCAGTCCTGGGATCAACCTGTTCTGCCATTCACTGCGTGGTCAGTCCTGGGAACAACATGTTCTGCCATTCACTGCATGGTCATTCCTGGGAACAACATGTTCTGCCATTCACTGCATGGTCAGTCCTGGGATCAACATGTTCTGCCATTCACTGCATGGTCAGTCCTGGGATCAACATGTTCTGCCATTCACTGCATGGTCAGTCCTGGGATCAACATGTTCTGCCATTCACTGCATGGTCAGTCCTGGGATCAACATGTTCTGCCATTCACTGCATGGTCAGTCCTGGGATCAACATGTTCTGCCATTCACTGCATGGTCAGTCCTGGGAACAACATGTTCTGCCATTCACTGCATGGTCAGTCCTGGGAACAACATGTTCTGCCATTCACTGCGTGGTCAGTCCATGGACTTTAACCTGTTCTTCCATTCACTGCATGGTCAGTCCAGGGAACAACATGTTTTGCCATTCACTGCATGGTCAGTCCTGGGACCAACATGTTCTGCCATTCACTGAATGGTCAGTCCTGGGACCGACTGGTTCTGCCATTCACTGCATGGTCAGTCCAGGGAACAACATGTTCTGCCATTCACTGCATGGTCAGTCCAGGGATCAACTTGTTCTGCCATTCACTGCATGGTCAGTCCAGGGACCAACATGTTCTGCCATTCACTGCATGATCAGTCCAAGGACCAACTTGTTCTGCCATTCACTGCATGGTCAGATAAAGAACGCTTCTTAAACCTACTCCTTTTTAAAAATATTGTTTTGTTTTTTTCATGTTGAAATATTCGAGAGATTGGCATTTTCTTGTTTCCGTTGGAAGAGAAGGGAAATAACAAAACTGATCTTAACTTTGGCCCTTGGTTTTTGTTTCCCCTGGGCTTTATCGGCCATCTTGGACTGGGGCTTTTTATTTTGAAGGAATTCAATCCATCACGACCCTTTTTCATTGACGTATTCTTTTGATGCGTTAGGATGAGCCCCGTGGTGGGCGATGTGGGGAGACACTGCGATAAGGCTGCAAAGTAGGATATGTCAAGTGTCCTCGTTTTATAGCCATTTTAATTTGTTTCTATAGTATAGTAGTTACTATCCTAGTGCCTCATTTTTATTTTACTTAGTTTACATGTTTTTTTAATAATTGTAAAGCGCTTAGAGCTTTAAGGTAAGCGCTATATAAAAATGCCTAAATAAATAAATAAAATATGCCGAATGGTGTATGCCAAGTGGGATATGCCGAGTGGGATATGCCGAGTGGGATATGCCGAGTGGGATATGCCGAGTGGGATATGCCGAGTGGGATATGCCAAGTGGGATATGCCAAGTGGGATATGCCAAGTGGGATATGCCAAGTGGAATAAGCTAAGTGGGTAGTCAAGCATGATATGGCAAGTACGATATGGCAAGTACAAAATGTCATGTGGGGTATGCCAAATGGGATATACCAAGTGGGATATGTCAAGTTGGATATGCCAAGTGGGATACGCAAAGTAGGATATGCCAAGTGGGATATGCCAAGTGGGGTGTGCAAAGTGGGATATGCCAAGTGGAATATGTTAAGTGATATATGTCAAGTACGAGATAACAAGTTGGATCAGGTGAAGTAGGATACGTCAAGTAGTATAATATGTCAAGTAAGATATATCAAGTGAAATATGTCTAGTAAGATATGTACAGGAAGCTATGTCAAGTAAGATATACCAAGTACAGGGTTATATTACAGGTTGATTGATCAAGCAACAAAACAAACTTGTCGGATGAAAGCATTTCTGAAGCGTTAATGTTTTGAAAGCCCTCCCGAAGTCTTGCTTATAAAGATACTCACAGAAGGCATTCATTATCTGATCTCACTGTTTCACAGAAGCCTCTGATTCTCTGATTCACCAATCCATCATACTCAACAATACCTCTGATTCACCAATCCCTCTGATTCACCAATCCCTCTGATTCACCAATCCATCCTACTCAAAAATACCTCTGATTCACCAATCCCTCTGATTCACCAATCCCTCTGATTCACCAATCCCTCTGATTCACCAATCCATCAGACTCAACAATACCTCTGATTCACCAATCCCTCTGATTCACCAATCCCTCTGATTCACCAATCCCTCTGATTCACCAATCCCTCTGATTCAACAATCTTTTTTGATTAATCAATCCTTCTGATTTACCAATCCCTCATACTCAACGATCCCTATGATTCATTAATCCCATTGATTAACCAATCCCTCTTATTCACCGATCCCCCTTGATTCACCAGTCCACCAGATTCACCGCTACCACAGATTCACCAACAGTGCAAGAGTGTAAGAGATTAAAGGCCCATCAGACCCAGCCACAAAGTATCCGACCCTACTCCCCCAGTCACTGTGTTTAAACCAATTTTATCCGGCATTAAACTAAGAGAATGGCCATGAAGGTAAACGGTTCTTTTTTAACAAACCATTTCAGCTTGGACAAAAGGGATCAAAACCTTGTACTAAGATCCCCCAAAAACTAAATCAAAGAGAAACAGCTTTTCTCCTTCAGATATCACGTACAAACCCTTAGGATGTCTCTTTTAAGTATTTCGCCTTCGATTTTTTTTGTTCTGATCATTAACAGGAAATGGGAAAATATGAGTTAAGGCCTCTCTCATTTTTTTTTAAACTTTAAAAAAATACTTCCATTTTATTTACTGCAAGGGAAAAGAGCGCAATATCAGATTTTAACATAACTGGGAGGTGATACCATAAAAAAAATGCGCTAAATTGGCTTAATTTTATGTCGCTGAGGACTTTTGACGCAATTTGGCGTGATATTTTTGTGGATAACGTCCCCAAGGGGCACACTGAAGAGAAAGGATGTTGAGCTGGGGTAACGTGATTGGGGGGGGGGAATATCATAATCAGGATAGGATTAGAGGTTATTTGGTGAGCTTTCACGCAGCTTATTTTCTGTGCTAAACAAGAAGGGACTTTTTTTTTTTTTTACAGTGTATGGACACATAAATGTGATTTAAAAAAAAAAATTGTTCTTGAATTATTTTTTTTGAATAGATCATGGGAACTCAATAAAAATGACGCTACAGAGAGTGTTGGCTAGGAGTTTTTTTTTTTTTTACAGTGTATGGACAAATAAATGTGATTTAAAAAAAAAAAATTGTTCTTGAATTATTTCTTTTGAATAGATCACTGGAACTCAATAAAAATGACGCTACAGAGAGTGTTGGCTCAATTAGATGGGCTCTGAATGAAATCAACTTAATTTCAAATGGACGCTAAATAATATTGGATGCTAAATAACATTGGACGCTGAATAAGATTGGACGCTGAATAAGATTGGACGCTGTATAAGAACGGACGCTTAATAATATTGGACGTTAAATAAGATTGGACACATAATAAGATTGGACGCTGTATAAGAATGGACGCTGAATAACATTGGGCGTTAAATAAGATTGGACGCTAACTAAGATTGGACGCTGAATAAGATTGGACGCTGAATAAGATTGGACGCTAAATGAGATGCGACTCTAAATAAGATTGGACGCTCAATAAGATTGGACGCTTTATATAAGATTGGACGCTAAATAAAGGGGACGAATTATCACGAAGAGAGCGTCTGGAATCAATTAAAGTGTCAGTATGTTTTGTTGAGAACCCTTAGACACGTCATCACGTGGTGTGTGGAGTTACGCGTTGTGTTACTTGTAAAAATAACAACGCCAACAACCCTATTTCAATTCATTACAACTCTGAGACAACTATGGATGGAAAAGTCAGAAGGCTGGGTAATGGAATGGACGGGGGGGGGGGGGGGGNTATCGTAGAAATAAATCTCGGGGGAAAAAAAAACAACTAAAAACGCAGCACTCTGCAAATAGATCTTTCATCATAAATAAGTGGGGGGAGGGGAGGGCAAAAACAACGACAAAACAACAACCAATAGTGTAATCGAAATCACTTTGTCTCTGTTCTGTACATTTCACATTCTCGGGAAAGTTCAAAGGATGGACTAAATACAAAAGCTGAATAAATTGATCAAACATTTATACACCACCCCCTCTCTTTTCCACCCACCTCACCAATTTATATCTTTTTTTAGACCAAGTACTAATCTATGATCTATTTTTAAACCCTGCTTACACACCCCCCCCCCCCCTTCCGGGTCGTGGAGCCGTTCATCCGGGAATCAATTGATCCCCCGGCTTTGCTATATTCAAAGATTTATTTTTTTTCATTTTACTATAAAGCTCCAAAAATTAAGTTCTATTCTGGTGAAAATAATTGGAGCGACCTAAACAGCGACGGAGCACAGGCTTGGTGGGGGCTAAGAGATCGTAGATTAAAACCAGCTGGCTTCATGTGCGGTCCTGCTAATGCCATAACATCTAAAGAGGGGTGGGGGAAGGAGTATTAAATATTGCAATAATTTTTGGACAGACAATAAAGAAGGGCCAGTTTGTCAAATAGTGTGTGGGGGATGGGAGGGGGGCTGAAGAGAGAGAGAGAGAGGGGGGGGGCGTAGTTCTAAAAAATATAATTGAAGACAAGAATGTCTGTATACAGGAGATTGGAGGTTGTTTGAGCTTTGCACTCTACCGTAGTTCGGCTGTAGGTTTATTCATTATGATTATTAAATTCTTCATTGAAAAGAAAGTCCTGGGCCATCGGGTACGTGCGGCTATTTTCTAGACGAGTTCACGGCTAAACCCGGATACTTATACCGAGCCGACTCATCCCACGCGTTTGGAAAGGTCAGACGAAAAGAGAGAACGAATATTCTAGAGTGCTGTTCTTAAGACCTTGTCGTCTTTACTGATAAAGGAATATCGGTAAAGTAATTCAAAGGATAACATACTGTTGTAAACAACGGCTGACATCCACGCTTCCTCGACTGCCTAATAAATGTGAATACAGGTTATTATGGCTTTAAAAAAAAAAAAAATTCTTAAACCAGCTCAACTAGTTTAATGACATAGAGAGATGGAAAATTGTATTGGGATGGACAGGTGTGTTCTGATGGAAAATTGTTTTGGGTTAAAAAGCTGTTGTGTTGGAGTGGAAATATGGGACGTTGCGTTCTGTTGGAAAATTGTGTTGGGATGGAAAGTTTTTTTGGGATGGAAAGTTGTGTTGAGGTGGAAAGCTGTGTTGGGATGGAATGAAGTGAACCTTTAAGATTTTTGTTTATATTTTTCAGAATTGTTTTGTAATGAGAGACCCTCCCATAAAAAGGCTAACACCAGACGTTTTTAAGGGTGATTTTGTAGCAGCAACACTAGAACGCCTTTGAAATGTTGAACTCCGGCACATCATGTCATGGCCGCGTGCACGTTGGAAGACGCTCGCTGAGTGAAAGGCGAGCCTCAGAGGCAGAATGTCTTATAACTTTAAATGATTAAGACCAAAAATGTTTAGTTATAAAGAGAAGGAGTCATTCTTCAATCTATTAAAAAATGTGTATGTATGTGTGTGTATGTGTCTGTGCGTGTGTATGTGTGTATGATTGTGTGTGTGTATGTATGTGTGTGTGGGGTTTGCATATGTGTGTATATGTGTGTGTGTGTGTATGTGTGTGTATGTTTGTGTATGTGGGGTTTATTTTTGCGCATGTGTGTGTATGTGTGTATGTGTGTGTATGTGTGTGTGCTTGGGAGGGGTGTGGCAACGACTATAAAGAAATGTTTTAATCACTCTTCTATAGAAATTGTAATGGCTTACTAAGTTTTAAACATTTTGTTTTAAAGTGCAGAAAAATTGACAAACCCAGTGAGCAAAGATTGTATCAAAACCTAACAGGCAAAGATTGCATCAAAATCTAACAGGCAAAGATTGTATCAAAATCTAACGGGCAAAGATTGCCTCAAAATGTAACAGGCAAAGATTGTATCAAAATCTAACGGGCAAAGATTGTATCAAAATCTAACAAGCAAAGATTCCATCAAAATCGAACAGGTAAAGATTGTATCAAAATCAAACAGGCAAAGATTCCATCAAAATCTAACAGGCAAAGATTGTATCAAAATCTAACAGACAAAGATTCCATCAAAATCGAAAGGCAAAGATTGTATCAAAATCTAACAGGCAAAGATTGTATCAAAATCTAACAGACAAAGATTGCATCAAAATCGAACAGGCAAAGATTGCATCAAAATCGAACAGGCAAAGATTCCATCAAAATTTAACGGGCAAAGATTACATCAAAATCTAACAGGCAAAGATTCCATCAAAATCGAACAGACAAAAATTGTATCAAAATCTAACGGGCAAAGATTGTATCAAAACCTAACAGGCAAAGATTGTATCAAAACCTAACAGGCAAAGATTGCATCAAAATCTAACAGGCAAATATTGTATCAACATCTAACAGGCACAGATTGTATCAAAATCTAACGGGCAAAGATTGTATCAAAATCTAAAAGGCAAAGATTGTATCAAAACCTAACAGGCAAAGATTGCATCAAAATCGAACAGGCAAAGATTGTATCAAAATCTAACAGGCAAAGATTCCATCAAAATCGAACAGACAAAAATTGTATCAAAATCTAACGGGCAAAGATTCCATCAAAATTTAACGGGCAAAGATTACATCAAAATCTAACAGGCAAAGATTCCATCAAAATCTAATGGGCATAGATTGCATCAAAATCTAACGGGCAAAGATTGCATCAAAATCTAACAGCCAATAATTCCATCAAAATCTAACGGGCAAAGATTCCATCAAAATCTAACAGGCAAAGATTCCATCAAAATCTAACAGCCAATGATGGAATCAAAATCTAACAGGCAAAGATTGCATCAAAATCTAACAGGCAAAGATTGTATCAAAATCTAACGGGCAAAGATTGTATCAAAATCTAACAGGCAAAGATTCCATCAAAATCGAACAGGCAAAGATTGTATCAAAATCTAACAGGCTTAGATTCCATCAAAATCGAACAGGCAAAAATTGTATCAAAATCTAACGGGCAAAGATTCCATCAAAATCTAACGGGCATAGATTGCATCAAAATCTAACGGGCAAAGATTGCATCAAAATCTAACAGGCAATAATTCCATCAAAATCTAACGGGCAAAGATTCCATCAAAATCTAACAGGCAAAGATTCCATCAAAATCTAACAGCCAATGATGGAATCAAAATCTAACAGGCAAAGATTCCATCAAAATCTAACGGGCAAAGATTCCATCAAAATCTAACAGGCAAAGATTCCATCAAAATCTAACAGGCAATGATTTCATCAAAATCTAACAGGCAAAGAATGCATCAAAATCTAACAAGCAAAGATTCCATCAAAATATAACAGGCAATGATTCCATCAAAATCTAACAAGCAAATATTCCATCAAAATCTAACAAGCAAAGATTCCATCAAAATCTAACAGGCAATGATTCCATCAAAATCTAACAGGCAAAGATTGCATCAAAATCTAATAAGCTTGCCATAACTTCCCAATAGACAGATTTTGGAAACCTTAGCTCAAATTTGTTTTAATAGCTTTTTTTTTTTAATCCCATAACGCAAGTCATTTTTTGACGATGGTCAGCAAAAAGTCGAATGTTTTTTACATCTTTTTTTAATATGTCGCCAATTCCTACTTCATTCAGGCTTTCAAGTTTCGCAATATTTTTGTTAACTTAGTTACGGATTTCAGGAATCACGACTCTGCAAATCAGATTTTCTGCAGTTCTGTTCTGGCCCCTCCCCACCACCCCCCCAAACAATTTTTTTCAAACTGAGCTATGAGAAATGAGTGGCTAACTTTGTTTTCTAAAATCTTTTGTTATTAATCATTAAACAAAACTTTTGTTGAGAGTATTTCGTGTCATCAGGGTGACATTACAGGGTTTGGTGGGGGGAAAAGTGGTGGGGGGAGGGGGGGGAGGGGGACAAAAATAATGTAGTCATTTTTGGTGTCCGTTTTGCCTTCAAATTTCCAATTGGTTGTTGAAACCATTCTGCCCTGTTTACTTTGTGAGTGCATTACGGTCTCATACTGCACTGAGACCATTCTGCCCTGTCTACTTTCTGAGTGCCTTACGGTCTCATACTGCACTGAGACCATTCTGCCCTGTCTACTTTGTGAGTGCATTACGGTCTCATACTGCACTGAGACCATTCTGCCCTGTCTACTTTGTGAGTGCATTACGGTCTCATACTGCACTGAGACCATTCTGCCCTGTCTACTTTGTGAGTACATTACGGTCTCATACTGCACTGAGACCATTCTGCCCTGTCTACTTTCTGAGTGCCTTACGGTCTCACACTGCATTGAACGACAATAGCATTGCCAGGCTTTTAGTGGTGGTAAAGTCTGGTGCCGGGGGACACACTGGAGCAAAGATTGTATATTTCGTAATAAAATCAATAATCTATTTCTTCATTTCTCATTTGAAAGGGATGTCTTAAAAATAAATATATACCCCGAGGGCGCCGAACAGGGTAATGCCGGTGTTGGGTGACGTTGAATAATAAATGAAAACCGAAATCTTTTTTTTAAAAAACTATTTTATAGCCTCTTGAAACATAACCTGGTTGACACAAGGGCAGCTGTGGCTTAAAAAAATTAAAGCTAATACATCTTTGTAACCAGATATCACGCTATAACGCGATTATAACATAATTACAATGATGGATCAAGAATAATTAAGGAAAATATATCATAGCGGATACATCGAGACCCACCACCCTCCCCCCCAACCCCTTTTTTTTGGCAGTGGCGTACCTAGGGGAAGGAGAACGGGACGACCTGTGCCGGTAGCCATTCTGGGGCTTATACGTATGAATCATGATATAATATATTATGTGCACTCGCTAGGTTAGCACTTTTGGGGAGTTCGCCCTCGTGCGGCCTTTAAGTCGAAGTACGCCAATAGCGGAATGTTTAGCTTTTTTTCATTTCAATCCACACACAAAAAATAATAATTTAACATTCTGTTTTCGCTGATTCCCCACTGGACGTAAAGAAAATGTTAATGGCTGAGAATTTCGGATATTCCCGAAACTTCGCACCGAGGTTTCTAATTTCTTAATAACTACGCTATTCATTCCAGCACCATCGCGTCACTTTCCCTTAGGCCCGCGCTATCGCAAACTGTGCTCAGGGGCACAGCCATTTGGGGGATCATCATTTCTCTGGTGGCCATTTTATCAATTTTACAGGCGTGGAGTGTTCCTTGAAATTTACCGAGACGGTTCAATAGCTCGGCGGCCTGTTCGGGGGGCAAAATGAGCGAAGATTTGATATTAGTCTTAAATACACTTAGGGGCCCCTGTAAAATGAATTGGCTTAGGGCAGGGGGATGATGCGAAATGGGGGTAACCAGAGTTGATGGAAATGTCAGCAGACGAGACAATGGCTCAAGCTATATGGGATTTAGCTTTTGGGGGGTGGCTGTTCCAAGGATGGTTGAGCGGGGTTGTGGAGGTTGTTTCGAAAAGGGTACCGAGACCTTGTAGGGGGGTTTGAGAACCATGATGAAAATCAAATGTTTCGGGGGGAAAAAAAACGTTTAAAAAATATATATTGATGGCTGAATATATTTGTGGGCAAGGGAACACATGATTGAAGCACTGTATATACTTGTGGACTGGGCTGATACGTCAGGCCAGTCAGTGGTCGGCAATCGCAGCTGGTGAGCCGCATGGGACTCTTTAGCGACTCGAAATCGGCTCGGTCAGCCGGCCACAAATTGGTTTTGACTCCGAAAAACATGGTTCTTGAAAAGGAATGTGGCTCTAAAAATTTTTAAAATCGCCCTGCTGCTGATTTGTGTCTCTTTTGACTCATGAGTTTGCCGACCACTGGGTAAGGCTAATATTTTGTTTGTTTGGAGGAAACTTATGCATTCATAGTATATATTCTCATGTCTGGTTCGCGCAAATTTCTGTTCGAATAAACTACCGTTCCATACCTGTCCATGAAAGAAATGTATATCGTTGAAATTCTGTAGTCATATATTTGTGGGTCAGGAAGTCATTATTGAGTAGTTCTTTTTGAGAGCCAGCCAACAGTGTGAGGCTCTTATTGCGTGAGGCTCTGATTGTATGAGGCTCATATTACGGGAGGCTCTTATTGCGCAAAGCTCTTATTGTGCGATGCTCTTATTGTGCGAGACTTTTATTGTGCGAGGCTCTTATTGCCTGAGGCTCTCATTGCGTGAGGCTCTTATTGCGCGAGGCTCTTATTGTGCGAGGCTGTAATTGTGCGATGCTCTAATTATGCGAGACTCTTATTGCGTGAGGCTCTTATTTTGTGAGGCTCTTACTGTGTGAGGCTCCTACTGTGTGAGGCCCTTATTGTATGAGGTTCTTATTGTATGAGACTCTTACTGTGTGAGGCTCTTATTTTGTTGGGCTAGGTAGTTATGATAGGCTCTTTCAAGTTCGCAACTGAATCTGAAACCACCCCCCCCCCCCACATTTTACTCACCATCCGTCCTGTGAGCCAAGTCCCCCAACTTGTGTAGACACGCCTCTGCATTCTTGAAGCCGGAGTACTTCTGCATCACGCTGGAGCTGTTCACATTGGCGAAGCTCTGTGGACGGAGGTCAATGTTTATTTCAAACTATGTCGGACACTGTCAAACACTAGCGAAACACTCTCAAATACCGTCAAATACTGTTTAAATCTGTACTGTCCTTAAAGTCGCGCTGAGTTTAACACAGGTGGGTAGAACGGATTTGTAAATAAATAAATACATATTTATTTATATGAAGAAGAAGAAACGTTCAGCATTATATTTTATCTTTGGTCTATCAACCCTGCATAGTAAAAATTCATTGTTGATAATTATCTGTTTGGTTCATAAGACTATGAGCGACTCGCCCCCCCTCCTCCTCCCCTCAACCTCCAGAAAGAGAAAACAAATAGCCAAAAGAACATAAAAAGCAAAACTTTAAGACACAATTTAATGAGCCTTTGAGTTCATGACGAAGATATCAACTCTTTAAAAAGCGACGCCTGCTTTGTTTAAGACCCACGGTTTTTTTAGAACGCGATGTTGGGAATACGCCACAACAACGTTACTGCCATACGGTATAATAACGTTACTGGCATACGCTACAACAACGTTATTGGCATACGCTATAACAACGTTACTGCCATACGCTATAACAACGTTACTGGCATACGCTATAACAACGTTACTGCCATACGCTATAACAACGTTACTGGCATACGCTATAACAACGTTACTGCCATACGCTATAACAACGTTACTGGCATACGCTATAACAACGTTACTGGCATACGCTACAACAACGTTATTGGCATACGCTATAACAACGTTACTGCCATACGCTATAACAACGTTACTGCCATACGCTATAACAACGTTACTGGCATACGCTATAACAACGTTACTGCCGTATGCTATAACAACGTTACTGACATACGCTATAACAACGTTACTGGCATACGCTATAACAACGTTACTGGCATACGCTATAACAACGTTACTGGCATACGCTATAACAACGTTACTGGCATACGGTATAACAACGTTACTGGCATACGCTATAACAACGTTACTGGCATACGCTATAACAACGTTAATGCCATACGCTATAACAACGTTACTGGCATACGGTATAACAACGTTACTGGCATACGGTATAGCAACGTTACTGGCATACGCTATAACAACGTTACTGCCATACGGTACAACAACGTTACTGGCATACGATATAACAACGTTACTGGCATACGGTATAACAACGTTACTGCCATACGCTATAACAACGTTACTGCCATACGGTACAATAACGTTACTGCCATACGCTACAACAACGTTACTACCATACGCTACAACAACGTTACTGCCATACGCTACAACAACGTTACTGGCATACGGTACAACAACGTTACTGCCATACCATGAACACAGTCCACTATATACGCTATAACAACATTACTGCCATACGCTATAACAACGTTACTGCCATACCATGAACACAGTCCACTATATACGCTATAACAACTTTACTGCCATACGTTATAACAACGTTATTGCCATACCATGAGCACAGTCCACTATATACGCTATAACAACATTACTGCCATACGCTATAACAACGTTACTGCCATACCATGAACACAGTCCACTATATACGATATAACAACGTTACTGCTACACGATATAACAAAGTTACTGCCATACCATGAACACAGTCTACTAGATACGATCTAACAACGTTACTGCCATACGATCTAACAACGTTACTGCCATACGATCTAACAACGTTACTGCCATACGATCTAACAACGTTACTGCCATACGATCTAACAACGTTACTGCCATACGATCTAACAACGTTACTGCCATACGATCTAACAACGTTACTGCCATACGAT
>CAXITT010000038.1:2086533-2105253 GCA_964033795.1 Lymnaea stagnalis
ACATAGAAGGAGAGGACGTGAGCCTGATGAGATACGTCCTACTAAGGTTTGACATAGAAGGAGAGGACGTGAGCCTGATGAGATACGTCCTACTAAGGTTTGACATAGAAGGAGAGGACGTGAGCCTGATGAGATACGTCCTACTAAGGTTTGACATAGAAGGAGAGGACGTGAGCCTGATGAGATACGTCCTACTAAGGTTTGACATAGAAGGAGAGGACGTGAGCCTGATGAGATACGTCCTACTAAGGTTTGACATAGAAGGAGAGGACGTGAGCCTGATGAGATACGTCCTACTAAGGTTTGACATAGAAGGAGAGGACGTGAGCCTGATGAGATACGTCCTACTAAGGTTTGACATAGAAGGAGAGGACGTGAGCCTGATGAGATACGTCCTACTAAGGTTTGACATAGAAGGAGAGGACGTGAGCCTGATGAGATACGTCCTACTAAGGTTTGACATAGAAGGAGAGGACGTGAGCCTGATGAGATACGTCCTACTAAGGTTTGACATAGAAGGAGAGGACGTGAGCCTGATGAGATACGTCCTACTAAGGTTTGACATAGAAGGAGAGGACGTGAGCCTGATGAGATACGTCCTACTAAGGTTTGACATAGAAGGAGAGGACGTGAGCCTGATGAGATACGTCCTACTAAGGTTTGACATAGAAGGAGAGGACGTGAGCCTGCAAGCTCTCTACATTGGCGAGAAATGGCACGAGAAGCACATTGCGAAATAGACGAGAGAGGTGCAAGAAGTGCATTCCAATGTAAAATATGGTGTTCTGCATTCATCACCTAACATTTTGCTTTTAGATTTTGGTTTCCGGTTTAATGTCTTTAACAGCTTCATCGTTTATACTTTATAGGAATTTCGACTTTTAATTTAATCAAGAAACCCTTTGAAAATATTTTTTTTTTTAAAGATGGCGATTAGTTGAAGTTTATTTTTTTAGAATATGATGACGTAATCCGATTAAATAAGATTGAGACTAGAACCTAACTTCTGTCAATAATATGGCAGTTACGGTTCCATCATTTTTTAGCAACACAGGGAACTACAGACACAAAAGTTGTTTTTTTTTAAATTTCTATTTCTTTGTTGTTTATTGTTTTGACTGCTGAAGATGAAGAGTGGGGTGGCATCATAAGATTATGAATATGATGGCATGAGATTAAGAGTGGGATTGCATCATGAGATGAAGAGTGGGAAGGCATCATGAGATGAAGAGTGGGATTGCCTCATGAGATGAAGAGTGGGATGGTATCATGAGATGAAGAGTGGGATGGTATCATAAGATGAAGAGTGGGATGGTATCATGAGATGAAGAGTGGGATGGTATCATGAGATGAAGAGTGGGATGGTATCATGAGATAAAGAGTGGGATTGCATCATGAGATGAAGAGTGGGTTGGTATCATGAGATGAAGAGTGGGATTGCATCATGAGATGAAGAAAGGGAAGGAATCATGAGATGAAGAGTGGGATCGCATCATGAGATGAAGAGTGGGAAGGCATCATGAGATTATTAGTTGGATGGCATCATGAGATGATGAGTGGGATGGCATCATGATATTATTAGTTAGATGGCATCATGAGTTGATGAGTGGGATGGCATCATGAGATTATTAGTTGGATGGCATCATGAGATGATGAGTGGGATGGTATCATGAGATTATTAGTTGGATGGCATCATGAGATGAAGAGTGGGATGGCATCATGAGATGAAGAGTGGGATGGCATTATGCGATGAAGAGTGGGTTGACATCATGAGACAAAGAGTGGGATGAATATAGGGTTTTTCTTTTGGACAAAATAACACCAAGAGTAGTATTACATGATGAGACAAAGAGTGATGGCATTATGAGACATAAAGTAAGATTGCTTGCTGAGACGAAGAGTTATACGACGAAATGAGACCAAAAGTGGGATTAAATGATGAGACGAAAGGTGATATGACAACCTGAGATCAGCAGAAGAATTGCGTAAGGACACAAAGAGTGGTATGACAAAATGAGACTAACAGTGGAACTGCATGACGACACAAAAGAGTGGGATCGTAGAATGAGACAATGCGCTTCACGTAATTCGAAGCAGCTCTTGAAGCCTCCTCCTCCCCCCCCTCCCCACGCCTCTTCCCTTTTCCGAGAAGACCATGACCGGCTATCAAAAGACAAGCAATTATTCAAAACTTCATGGCTACACCGGGACAGCATCGTTAACCCTCGGACTACGGAGCGGCCAGACAGAAGGGCAGAGCGACGTCATCAGGTCTTGCTCACTGGTGATTAACCTCCTCACCAGATCGGCTAATGCGCCCGTCTCTCAGATGAAGAACCCATTTCCTCTGTCTCCTCTCCTGGTTCAGCACCCCTCTCTTTTTTCCCCTCCCCTGTCGCGTTGTCAGGGTCTAAAGCCCCACCCACTCACCCCCCCCCCTCTCTCACTCCTAGATTTTATGACCAAAGTTGCGCTCATCAGCGCTGATAACCGTGGTGATTTACAGTTCAAATATTTCGATCTTCTTTACTTTTTTTTTTTTTTTATCTTCAACATTCTTTGCTTTCATACTTTCTTTTCGTGCCTCATCATCCGTATTTATCACCGTTCTTCTTTGCCTCGTATCTTTTCTTCAACATATTTGATTGTACAGTTATCACATTCCACCGTCTATTTCAACGCATCTCAGGTCCCAGCTGTAAGACCTGTAATATCTGTCTCAGGGCCTAGCTGTAAGACCTGTAATGTCTATCTCATGGCCTAGCTGTAAGACCTGTAATGTCTGTCTCAGGGCCCAGCTGTAAGACCTGTAATGTCTGTCTCAGGGCCTAGCTGTAAGACCTGTAATGTCTGTCTCAGGGCCTAGCTGTAAGACCTGTAATGTCTATCTCAGGGCCCAGCTGTAATACCTGTAATGTCTGTCTCAGGGCCCAGCTGTAAGACCTGAAATGTCTGTCACAGGGCCCAGCTGTAAGACCTGTAATGTCTATCTCAGGGCCCAGCTGTAAGACCTGTAATGTCTATCTCAGGGCCTAACTGTAAGACCTGTAATGTCTATCTCAGGGCCTAACTGTAAGACCTGTAATGTCTATCTCAGGGCCTAACTGTAAGACCTGTAATGTCTATCTCAGGGCCTAGCTGTTGTTGATTATGGCCCCAGACCCTAATAAACACTTGCAATATAGGATATGACGTCGTGATTGCTGCATAGTTCGGATACACTGAAAGGCCGAATAATGACGCCATCCTGGTTTATGGGCTTTGAAATTTAAAAAAAAAATCATTTCTTTTTGATACTGTAAATATTTTTAAAAATTTTTTTTAGCAATCTGACGAAGCCTCATGAAATTAAAACCCTGAGTCCATTGTCCGACACGATGCATCTAATCATCTCAAATCCCACGAGGTTTACACCCCCCCCCCCCAGATAATTAAACGGACAATGGCCGAACTGGAGATGAGACGCTGGGTCACTGAATAATACAATGGAGCTTGCATTTTAGCCATGTGAATGAATCAGTAAGGAGATTGGTATGCCAACGCCTCTAGCTGTGATTCAGGCTTTCCAATTCCACGTTCTTGCCCTTTGGACCATTGAAGGAAGGCTCCTTAGTAGCACACAATAATAGACGTACTTGAACACTTGATAAAGCAATAAAGACTTCGTGTTTGTTGAACTGGTAAGTTTTAACCAAAAAAAAAATATATGTATATTTTAGATTAAGAAATGTATTTCCCGCCTCCAGTTATTTTTATTATTATTATTTGAAAGGCGCAAGTTCAAAAGTTTAAATGGTTATCTGCGGACACCACTTCTGGAATGTAAATATTCATTTACTAAACCTGTTACAGCTGCGTAGATGAAACGTGTAAGTTAGACGCGACCATTTGGTCTCAGTTTCCTCTGGCATTCCTTTTTTTTCTTTAAATTTGATGAGCTTGTTCACCTTGTTGTATGCTTCCTAACATATTACGGGCCGTGCTCATATTATAGACTAAATATCTGATATTTTGATCCACTCCCTTACCCCTCCTACAACGTTAAATAACATTTCCTTTGATCACCCAACTTATATCTCATGTAACATTTATAGCAGACACAACCTGTTTTTATCTCTTCAAATAAAACCGAAAGAAGTTCAACAAAAACAAGCCGAAACAAGTTAATTTCAATCAAAAAGCCAGAATATTTTTAAAAAATAAATAAAAATATGCTATTTATTGTTAGTGAAATTATAGTTTGACATAATCGATGCTAATTTCATTAGTTTGAACATCTGACATTTTTCAGAAAAAAATAATAAAAGAAAATAAAAAAGAATTGTTATGTAACATTGAAATCCACCACCCCCAACTCATTTTAGCACATTAAATCAAAATTATAAACCACCACCAACCCCCCCCCCCCTTTTTTTTTGTGTTGTTTCCACGTTTTAAAAAAAATAAAAAAAGAAAATAAAAAAGAATTTTTATGTAACATTGAAATCCACCACCCCCAACTCATTTTAGCACATTAAATCAAAATTATAAACCACCACCAACCCCCCCCCCCCTTTTTTTTTGTGTTGTTTCCACGTTGTATACTATGCGCGCGGTCCATTATGGCGGATTAATCCATCGCGTAGTAACCAGTCTAAACATAGCTCGTCCTGAATCGAGGGTGCTGGTGGGAGGGTGGGGGTGGGAGTTAGCTTTTCTCGGCTCCAATTATCGCCGCTGGTTGTGTGTGTGTCGATTTCCGATGTGAGGCAATGTCTTGATGCGACGTCGACTGCAATATTCCTGATTCAGAACACGCGCATCTCATTCCTTTCCCCGCTGTTTTTTTTTTTTGTAATATGTATTTCCTCTCTAACTCTTTATTTTTACAAGATCTCTTACTCTTTCTCCTCCCGTCTCGTCAAAATCCCGTAATGACTGGATGTTTTTCTCTAACAACTAGCTGACCTGCCCGGCGTACGCGAGCGTATCATGAGTTTAGATGCATGCAATCTTGTCCAAAGCGTGGCATCTGTCCCCAATACCAAGAAATGTCTCTCGTATAGCGCTGTTTCGTGGTCGTTATATACCAAGAAATTTCTCTCGTATAGCGCTGTTTCGTGGTCGTTATATACAAAGAAATTTATCTCGTATAGCGCTATTTCGTGGTCGTTATATACAAAGAAATTTCTCTCGTATAGCGCTGTTTCGTGGTCGTTATATACCAAGAAATTTCTCTCGTATAGCGCTGTTTCGTGGTCGTTATATACAAAGAAATTTCTCTCGTATAGCGCTGTTTCGTGGTCGTTATATACAAAGAAATTTCTCTCGTAAAGCGCTGTTTCGTGGTCGTTATAAGATCATCATTCAATTAAAAATTTGACCTTATTGGGCGTAAGCTCATTCCGTTTAATTTATGTAAGGCGCGTATGACAACGCATATTTTAAAACAAAGACGTGGCCGTCTTATTGTTACTCGTCAGATTATGTATTATGTTCATGTGTTTGAAGGATCAACTTATCATGTCGTTGTTGGTTTTAAAGATAGAGCTTATGACAACAACACAAATCTGTCCATTTCTTGGAAAGTAAGCACGGGTACATTCATTTTAAAAAAATGCATCACGCTATAGTAGATATCCATATGATCTCTCGCATAGTTTGTCAAGGGTGAGATTTGTAAACATTTTGTACAATAAACGTGCTAAGTCTTCATTTTTTAAAATGATATTGATATAAACAAGTCATTACCATAAGACCTATACCGTATCATCATCATCATCATCATCATATCCTTTAGTCCTTGGACCGTTGGGGCGCCACAGATGACATGAAAACTATCCTTCTCCATCCCCCTCTATTTTTTGCATTTCGCACAGCATCGCCTAGTTTTAGTCCCGTCCACTGTTTGATGTCATCTTCCCATCTTTTTCTCTGTCTTCCTCTTCTTCTCCCTCCTCTCGTTGTGCCCTGCATGATTTCTTTGGCCAGCCCTTGTCTTCTTGTCACGTGGCCATACCATTCCAGTTTGCGCTTTTTAAAAAATTTTTTTTTTTACAGTCACCAGGAGGTCATCGTACTGACCAATGGCTTGACGAATCATTTCTTTCACTTGTTCATTGGAGATATGGTCTCAATAGCAGATGCCAATAATGCTTCTGACACTTCTCATCTCCATCGCCTATATTTTTTATTTCAAGTTCTGCTGTTACTGTTCAGGACTTAAGGGCATACATATACCGTATATATTGATAGAAACACGTCATTACCAGCGTTACCATAAGACGTATACCTTTTCTTACTAATTTTGCCCACTAATGTCTATCTTTTTGCAATTTCTTGCACACACAGGGTCCTAAAATGTAAAGCACAAAATACCGTCAAGACTGCACTAAGGGATGTATAAGAATCAAACTGATAAACTAACTTCATAATTTATACATAGAGATGCACGGGATGAACGGCACATACAAAAAGGTTTATTAATTTAGTGTTCCGTCCCATCGACGAAGATGTGGTTCCCAAGATTACCATAGCAGATCCCTTACTAAGCTAACACATGAAGCGAGTGATCCTAGAGGCAACAGAACTACACTGAACTGGCTGGTAAAAAAACTGTAGTAAGACATATCCACGGCTTCAAAGTAAAATCCTTTTCATTCCGTGGGCTCGTTGTTATAAAAATCAAGCCCAAAATTTATTGGAAAAGTTGTCAATAAATTTTTATAAGCAAAAAGCGAATGGGTTCTTTTTCCAAACTATTTCATTGAATAACATGTCAAATACACACAGGTACCTCCGGACTCATAACACACACCGACTAGGTCAAGGTCTTCCACTATATCAAAAGAAAGGCCGATAAAGGATGAGCCCGAGCTTCATGACACAAGGCGATGTCACATGTCATACGACACGCATATAGTTAAGCGCCTTTAAGACGAGGATTACCTCTTTGATACCTGCCGATATGAATGGATTCTTGTAACGTGTTTTCTCGAAAAACAACAACAACACATTCTTAACTTCCTGTGCTGATTTCAACAACAAGAATATAATAGTCCACGATCTAAGAAGAATTTCCAGTTTTAATACTGGCTGAAAAGCGCCCGGGAAAGTTCTGTTTCGCAAGCTGAGATGTTGACCATAGTGGAGATGATTAAACTGAATAAATAAGTCAAGTGAACGTTACCTCTGACAACAGCTGAAATGCTGTAATGTCAATACCGCTGTAGCAAGGGTAGTTTTTAACGGCTCCAACTCGTTACAAAGAGCCACTAGCGTAAGGTTTCTGACGTGGCGCACTTGTGGCCACGGGGGGGGGGGGAGNTTTTTTTTTCCAATTAAAAAAAAAAAATTTTTTTGAGCCCCCCCCCCCCCCCCCACACTTTTTTCCCCTCTCTTTGAGGACTCCATATTACCGATTGCGTCATCGTACACGTTAAAATACTCTGGGACCCACTTTAGGTACACACCAATCTCTTGCCTCTAACCACGTTTTACACACACAAAAATATTATTTTTTAAATTTGATAGAGTTGCTAAAATACACATTTCCTTATACACCACATCAAGGTATCTAACTGACAGGTTCCACTCGCTACCCGACACATTGTTTCCCGCACAAAAAAATTATTATGCCAGATTCGATGTCTCCAAACAGTCTCCGTAACATGGCGGCCGTGAAACAAGTTAATCGAGGCTTTGCCATTTGGGCGGCAAGCTTCAACTGGTGTCTCTGTGTCAGAACAGCACTCAACTGGTGTCTCTGTTTCCGGAAAGCACTCAACTGGTGTCTCTGTGTCAGAACAGCACTCAACTGGTGTCTCTGTTTCCGGAAAGAACTCAACTGGTGTCTCTGTGTCAGAACAAACGTGTGAGGGCTTCAACTGGTGTCTCTGTGTCAGAACAAACGTGTGAGTGCTTCAACTGGTGTCTCCGTGTCAGAACAAACGCGTGAGTGCTTCAACTGGTGTCTCTGTGTCAGAACAAACGCGTGAGTGCTTCAACTGGTGTCTCTGTGTCAGAACAAACGCGTGAGTGCTTCAACTGGTGTCTCTGTGTCAGAACAAACGCGTGAGTGCTTCAACTGGTGTCTCCATGGGAGCGCACCGTGCATGTGTTCATTCGCCTGGCTGCTGTCCCCTTGAATACGAGCCCCCATTATCAGCGGATAATTCCCTCGTTTATCTTCTCTTGCATGCTTTTATATCTAGTTATGCATTATTGATATTTGCGCTCCGCTCTCGTTTGCGCATCCAATTTTGTTTGTATTTTTTTTTCTTGTAAATGCATCGACGCATTAGTATTTCATTGTTGTTTACTGTCGATGTTGATCTACAAAAGATCGGTCAAATGTTGACCAGTAGACATATGATGAATAACAAGTGTTGTGCATGAATTTGCAACCGAAAACATGGTCTTTAAAAAAAAGAAATTAGTTGAAAAAAAAATTCAAGTCGTATACATGCCATAAATTGTTGACCCCCTTGAAAATATTTATATGATACTGAATTAGTTTGATTTGTCGGATGTCATTTATAAGGCATTTATATTCCATTAAAAAAATGTTATCATTTGCAAAGAATTATTCGGGGTTAAGGAGGATGGGTGGGGGCGAGGGGGTCCGTTAAGAATAATTTGAAAAACTGAATGGGTCAAGGTTAAAAACGATTTAAGAAGTACACTGACTGGAGTTACTCTTAATGGTCTATTTCACCTGAAAGGTTTAAAGCGCCCAAAGATGTGATAACCCATAAACCATATGGTCATTTAAGATACACTGGTGTATTGGATGTGTGTGTGAGGGAGGGAGAGAGAGAGAGAGACCCTGAGAAGGACAGAGAAAAAGAGAGAGAGAGAGAGAGAGAGAGAGATAGAGAGAGAGTTTTAGACCTCTTCCGACTTAAACTTTCTTCCCTCTCATTTATGACTTAAATTAGACACAAATTCTTTTTCAATATCTTTTATTTTAATCTAGCTATTCCGCAATGCTCTGTAATGAAAAGCCATGTTCCGTAATTTTTGAAGCTGTGAAGAAATTGATTTGTTACTAAATAATGATGGCGAGAGGAATGTCCGGGATAAAGCAAAATAAATGAGACAACTGGAAGGTGGGTTGGTTCAAAGGTGAAGCATGTTGAAATATCCTTTTCTATAAAACAGTGAGTGGAGAGAGAGAGAGAGCTAGAGAGAGACAGAGAGAGAGAAAGAAAAAAGAGAGAGTGAAAAAAGAGAGGGGGAGAGAGAAAAAGAGAGAGAGATAAAGAAAGAGTGAAAAAATAGAGAGAAAAAGAGGGAGAGAGAGAGAGATGGGGAGAGAGAGAGAGAGAGAGAGAAAGGAAAATAAAGAAACAGAAAAAGAGGGACAGAAATAAGAGAGAGAGTGAGAGAGAAAAGAGAGATAGAAAGAGTGAGCGAGAGAAAGAAAGAGAGAGAAAGGAGTAGGAAAAAGCTTGGATGATGAGAAGAAAAGCGTGAGAAAGAGTGATTAAAAATGAAGAGAGAGAGAGAGAGAGAGAAAAGAGAGAAAGAGAGAGAGAGAAAAGAGAGAAAGAGAGAGAGAGAGAGAGAGAAAAGAGAGAAAGTGAAAGAGACCCTTAATTGTACTATAATAATTATTACGTGCCATTATGGTTTTTAAGAATTTTTCTGTTTTAAGATTTTGCTCGAAGAATTAACAATACGTTACAAAGGACTGAGAAAAACAGCATGCAATGAAAATGATACCAAAAGTAGCAATACGAAAAATATTTCATTTAAGTATACTATCAAATTTCTATACAAGATACAAATTCCAATACATAAACTAAAAACTTTATTAAAGTTACAGCACAACATGTGAAAAAATACTTATTTAGACACACACGATCGTATAACGTCTCGTATATGTTGGGAAATATAGCAACTATCTCTCCCTGTCTCTCCCGGCTAGAAATATAGCAACAATCTCTCCCTGTCTCTCTCGGCTGGAAATATTGCCGGCCTATAGATCTATATAAGGATTAATCATAACGACCAGGTAAAGAAATTCTAGAAATTGTGTCACCTGATGGCGTTCTTTAGAAGAAACAAAATAGAGCGCAATCGAAAGTAACAACCTTTTCCCAATCAAGGGCGGGGTGCTAAGGAATGACACAGCACATTTACTCGGGTACGTCGACATCAAGGCAATCCTAGGGGGAGACAAGTGGTGGTGGCTAAAATAGGCTTAAACGTATGCCATAAAAGTAATATATCAATATGTTTTGAAAAACTTAACATCTAAGAAAGGTTCCGTGACCAAGGGATCCCTGGAGCAAAAAGTTATAAATTGCGTGAATAATATTGATCTGCAAAGAAAGTGGAAGAGAAAAAAGATTGGGGGAAAAAAATTAAGTGATAGAGATAAAAAGATTGAGAGAGAGAAAGAGAGGTGCCAAGAAAGAAAGAAAAAAAAAAGAAACTAAGAAAGAAACACAAAAAATAATTTAAAAAAAGAAAGAAAGAAGGAAACAGAAAAGAAAGATTCAAGAAAACAAAGAAATAAAGAAACAACGAAAAATTAACAAGGGGAAAATGAAAAAGTAAAGAGAAAGAGAAATTTCGCAATTTCATTTTAGGAAGTTTTTTTCTACCACATAACTCCGTAACAGCCTTGACCTTCTATGATCCAGCAAGCAAGAAAATTTTCATTTTCAAAAATTCATTTTTTGAAAATCAGCCAACTATCAACAAGCGTTTTGGGGTACACGATACCTCTGTATTCTGGATCTTTGTTTTCAAAGCGAGTCGCGGATCTGTCATCCACCGAGCAGAAGCGAGTTTATGACGTAGCAAAGCCGGGCTCAGACGGGAAAAAACCGAGCGTAACCCGAGCCTAAAGGGAATTGTAACGTGACACGAGTGGGCGGGGCTTCGAGAGCTTTAGCTTTGTTTATAGTTAATATGTGTTGTTTGTAAATAACGCTTTGGGAATACGGGAAAATATTTGATGAAAAAAAACAACTAGGATGTCTTTACAAGCTTGATTGATCGGACGATTGTTAAGAAGAGTCCAAGATATTACTCTTACCTAATAATAATAATAGCAATACTAATCATAATAATAATAATAATAATAATAATATCTTTTTTAAAAGAAGTTTTAAAATATGTCTTTTTTTTAAAATAATAATTTGTCGACAAATAGTTATGTAGTTTTTAATCAATTACTGACACTTGAAGAAAAACGTCTAAAGACGATGACCATGTGTCGAAAAACACAGCAAATGTATGCATAATAATGAAATCAGTCAAGGGGAGTTCGTTGTCTTCTTTTAACCTATACAATGATATTCGCTTATTAGATTCGAGACCTATAGAGCGGCCGAAACAGTTCTTTAACTGTAAGATGCTTGGCCTTGAGAGAGAGGAAATTGTCTGGAAGGAGTTACTTGACGTGCTTGTTAGACAGTTCAACGAGAGAAGGAACAGACGTACTGAAAAGTAAAGAATAGATCAGACGCTCTCAGACACACTCAGACACCCTTAGACATACTATGACACTCTCAGACCCACGCATACACTCTCAGACACGCTCAGACACTCTGAGACACGCTCAGACCCACGCATACACTCTCAGACACGCTCAAACACACTCAGACACATGCATACACTCTTAGACACTCTCAGACACAATCAGACACTCTGAGACACGCTCAGACCCACGCATACACTATCAGACACAATCAGACACTCTCAGACACGCTCAGACACACGCATACACTCGCAGACACTCTCAGACACGCTCTGACACACTCAGACATGCTCAGACACACGCATACACTCTCTGACACGCTCAGACACACTCAGACACGCTCAGACCCATGCATTCACTCTCAGACACAATCAGACACTCTCAGACAACCCTCAGACACAATCATATCCTCTTAGATACCCTCAGACACACCTCGGTTAGAAAGATAGCCTTTGTATTGACAGCCTTGATAGCGCGGGCCTGGTATGTATCCTGGTCATCGTAAGTGAGTTGACCAGCATCTTGACCTATCCATACACGGTCACCGACACCCGCCGACAGTCAATCTACCTGCGTGTAGCAATGCGTGTTCTGTGTCGCAGTGTGTCGTGTAGTCAGACACACGCCTACTTTCTGGTGTGTGTGTGTATGGCTAGACACGCCCACCATCACTGTGTAAAGCAACGCATGGTATGTGTCACCGTGTGTGTGTGTGTAGACAGACACACGCCTACTTTCTGGTGTGTGTGTATGGCTAGACACGCCCACCATCACTGTGTAAAGCAACGCATGGTATGTGGTCACCGTGTGTGTGTAGACAGACACACGCATACTTTCTGGTGTGTGTGTATGGCTAAACACGCCCACCAATCACTGCGTAAAGCAACGCATGGTATGCGTCACCGTGTGTGTGTGTGTGTAGACAGACACACGCGTACTTTCTGATATGGCTTTCTGTGTATGGCTAGACACGCCCACCATCACTGTGTAAAGCAACGCATGTTAAGTGTAACCATGTGTGTGTAGACAGACACACGCCTACTTTCTGGTATGTGTGCATGGCTAGACACGCCCACAATCACTGCGTAAAGCAACGCATGGTATGTGTCACCGTGTGTGTGTGTAGACAGACACACGCCTACTTTCTGATATGTGTGTATGGCTAGACACGCCCACCATCACTGTGAAAACCAATGCGTGGTACGTACCTCTGTGTGTGTAGAGAGAGACACGCCTACTTTTACTTCGTTTGCATGGCAAGACAACGCCACCCCCCCCCCACCTGTCACCAGTCTTTTACGTTGAGACACACCCCTACCCCACATGTGTAAAAAATAAAAGACGGGAGTTATAGGAATCTCGAGTCCTTGTTGTGATCGGAAGCGGCATTCCTCCCAGGAGTAATTCCAGGTCATTTTCACCCAATCCCATTTTTTCCCCCTCCTTTAAATATGTTTAATTCCAAATCGATTTTCAGAAACGGGGCCCCTATAAATAGTGTTGATAGAATTGGCAGGGCCCCTAAGAAATAGTGTTGATAGAATTGGCAGGGCCCCAAGAAATAGTGTTGATAGAATTGGCAGGGCCCCTAGAAATAGTGTTGATAGAATTGGCAGGGCCCCTAGAAATAGTGTTGATAGAATTGGCAGGGCCCCTAGAAATAGTGTTGATAGAATTGGCAGGGCCCCTAGAAATAGTGTTGAAAAATTGGCCTTGGAATTTATTATTTTTTTATCCAATTTTAAGAAAAAAAAGAAAAAAAAACTCATGAAAGATGATATTTCGATAAATTTGTCATTAAATGAACTGAACAATGATAACGTAGCGATTAAACCATTAATTAGATTTCTTTCACACACAAAAGGCTACCATTTGGGGCTTGTAATAATTAAGTATGAACGATAAATTGGCTCCATACTTCAGATGCACTGAATGCTGAAAGAGCATCGCTAAAGTACATTTGTGATCCATGCCACACTGCCCCATCCCCAAGCTAAAGTACAATTTATGATCTATCCCACACTGTCCCATCCTCACGCTAAAGTACATTTGTGATCCATCCCACACTGTCCCATCCCCAAAAATCTGTTAGAACGTCAATGCGTAAAAAAAAATTTCAAGATATTTGAAGCAAAAATATCTGGGGAGTTGATGGAAGATTGAAATTAGCAATTTTTTGGGGTTCGAAGAGGGAACTGGGTTCGCATCCAGGGGGAAAATGTGAGGGCGTGAAAATGTGGAGGTGAGAATATGTGGGGGTTGGCAATTGCCGGGAATGAAGTTTTCCAAAACTTGGGGATGATTTGATTTCCTAAGGGCCAAAACTGGATCTTTTGATACGATAAAGTAAAAACCCAACAGGCCAATAGGGCATTTTAAACGTTTTAATAATGGTTAGCCACAATATATTTATATAGTATATGCATTTTTTTATATGAAACAGACAAACTGGCCATGGAAAGGTTCAATACCGAGAGCTGTAATAATAAAATTCAATAAAGACAGTAGACGGCAAAACAAGAAAGAAGCAAATGGAAAAATAAAACACAAAAAAAAAAAAAAAAAAAAAAAAAAAAAAAAAAAAAAAAAAAAAAAAAAAAAAAAAAAAAAAAAAACAAAAAAAAAAAAAAAAAAAAAAAAAAAAAAAAAAAAAAAAAAAAAAAAAAAAAAAAAAAAAAAAAAAAAAAAAAAAAAAAAAAAAAAAAAAAAACAACTCACAATACATGACAATACAAGACAGAATCCTAAGTAAAAAAACAAAAACAAAATAAATTATAATAATAAACAGTAGAAAACAACACAAGACAGAATCCATTGGTTCTGGTTCTGGTAAGGTACGTTGCCGAATCCATGTACTGACATATGTGCAGCCTCCACTACCTGATTGCGTAAAGGGGACAGTCACTGATTTAAAAAAAAAAAATAATATAGAAAAACCTAGAAAATCAATCAAATCCAATCTCGTTGTACGACTGATGACTTTTACACTATTTACAGTAAGTCTCACGAAGATTAAAATGAATAAAGGGCTTCAATATGCACGGGCCACAGGAACTGATGGGCTCAGAATGTCGCAACGGGCCAAGTTATTTTATTTGTGTCTAAGGGGGTTGGTTAAACCAATATGTGGTAGTGTGAGAATGGTAGCAGGGCATATGTGGGTTGTTAACCAATATGTGGCAGTGTGAGAATGGTAGCAGGGCATATGTGGGTTGGTTAACCAATATGTGATAGTGTGAACATGGTAGCAAGTTATATGTGGGTTGGTTAACCAATATGTGGTAGTGTGAGAATGGTAGCAGGGCATATGTGGGTTGGTTAACCAATATGTGGTAGTGTGGGCATTGTAGCAGGACGGGCTTGCGGAGAATTAATAACATGTGAATATGAGCTGACGTAGACACAATATGGGATGACGTAGACACAAATATGGGATGACGTAGACACAAATATGGGATGACGTAGACACAAATATGGGATGACGTAGACACAAATATGGGATGACGTGGACACAAATATGGGATGACGTGGACACAAAATATGGGATGGCGTGGACACAAATATGGGATGACGTGGACACAATATGAGATAACGTGGAAACAACGTGGACACACGCATTAAACATTTAGTCAGAAGTTGAACAAACATGGACACGCATTAAACATTTAGTCAGAAGTTGAAATGAAATGGACACACGCATTAAACATTTAGTCTGAAGTTGAAATGACATGGACACACGCATTAAACATTTAGTCAGAAGTTAAAATGACATGGACACACGCATTAAACATTTAGTCAGAAGTTGAAATGACATGGACACACGCATTAAACATTTAGTCAGAAGTTGAACAGACACAGACAGAAATACTCTGAAAGGGCTGATGTAGACATACATTTAATTTGTTGCTTAAGGAGACAATTATGTTTAGCAATAATTTTTGTCTCGATACATTACAACTAGCTGAGAGATTTCAATTTCATACATATTAGTTGGATCTTAAATGCCAAAACTCGTTGCGTAACACAGGGAAAACATTTTTTTATACTTTCTAAGCTCGTATATTATGAAACCCGGCTGAGTTTGATAGAAATAAATAGATTTAGGTGATGGAAGGGGCCGCTGTGTCAATGGCCTCAATTTTACAGTACTGTTATTAGATTTACCTCATCTTTTACCTCAAAAATTGAATCGATTTTTTTTCTTTACCTAAACCCCCAGAATGAAAACGCCGTTAGAAAAAATAGCAATAATGGGGAATAGGGTGAGCGTAGAAAGCATGGTTAATAGAATTAATAATAGAAAGTCTTCTAGAGCAGAATGTTCTATATCCAGCAATCAGTGGCGTAGCGAGGGTGTTTGGCGCCCGGGGACAAGATTCGCGCCCGGGGACAAGATCCATTTTTAGCGCCCCTCTTTTTCTTTTTTTCAACTCTCAAAACCATTATTTTCATCAATAAAATAATATCAAAGCACATTTCGCGCCCCTAACTAGCTGGCGCCCGGGGACATCAGTCCCCCCCTGCCCCCACCACGTTACGCCTCTGCCAGCAATGAATGTGGACAAACGTCCTAGCTTTTTGAATGTGGTCAAAGCATCTTAGCTTGCTGAATGTGTATAAACCCTCTAAGCTTGCTCTGGTGTTGGCTTACTCCACAACATCATGATTGGAACACCGCATTAACCATCAGATACTGTGGCACAAACCTGGGACATAATAATTATTATCTTTATGGCTCCGGCAAACTCCGAATTCATAAACAATCTGGACATTCCGTCGTCCGTGTGGACTAACCGATGCTCGTTACCTCCAGACTGCCCGACCCGGGTCATCGCCATGGCCCGGGGACTCTGCTACCCTTCACGTGTCACGTGCCAACATTTGCATATTTATTGTCTTCTATGCTAATTTTTGACGCCGGACGTCCTCTTATGACGAAGCTGACGGGTACGGAGGAGGAAACCTACGGAGTTTATGTGTACGCGATAAGGGAAGCGAAATCTTGGGAGGATATGATTGGGAGGATATGATTGGGAGGATATGATTGGGAGATATAAATGCCAACGGGTGGTAAAACATTCGCAAGTGAAACTTGGATCCTTATAAAAGAAACGGTAGGAAACCTATTAAACACTTATGAGAGAAAAAAATATATGGACCAACAAAGGATGAATATGGATGGAGAAATTGAACAGTTGTATCAGGAACCCACGCCGCGGTAGCAGAAATTAAAAAAAAGGCATGGTTAGGTCAGTTAGAAAGAATGCCAGATGACAGAGGAGTGAAGAGGGTTCACCACCTTAACCCTAGAGGGAAAACGGCTCAAAGGGCAGATCTAGGCTTAGTGGATGGACGATGAGGAGAGGGTTCTACAGCAGCTCGGAATCATAGCATGGAAAAGAATAGCATCAGTTAGGTCTGAGGGGAAGGAAGTGGTGAGGCAGGCCAAAGCCCTACAAGCGTTGTAGCACAACAGGGATGGGTGGATATTGAAAAATGCGGGTCTATTTCAATCTACTATTGCATAATTAATTAACCTACCCCTCGGTATTCTGCAGTTGAACCATGCTTATATTATAAATAGCGTGAGTTTATCTGAGTAACATTGAGATAAGTTCAAATCTGTAACAATATAAAAAATTATAGCTACTTGCAGTTAGGTGTTTCAAAACGGGAAAAGGGAAGGGGGGAAGAAGGGGGGAAGAAGGGGGGAAAGAGAGGGGGAGCTGTGTTGTTGGAGTTCGATGAATGGTGTAATAAATGATAGAAGGCTCGCCGCATGAAGCCATATGAAGAGACATGAAGCTAACATTTAGTTACATCATTTCGCCGTTCATCTTTAATCACAGGACGGAAAAAAAAATAAAGAATTCGGTTTTAAAAACTATATCATCCAATTCGACTTGACCAAATGAAATGTTAACCTGACATCAATACATTTCTTTGAAAGCCGTAAGTGTGTCAATATGTTCAAGTGCTGCGGTCGTCTTCAAACTTCGTGAAGTAGAAGAAGAAGTCAACTGAGCTTGACAGAGAATTTGAGACGAGGCCGCTACTCATAGACCAGTGGTGCGATTGAGGCGAACGGAGCAGGGTGGTTAGCGCTAGAATAAATATCTAATCAGAAATAAATTGTAACAATTGTTGTTGTTTTTTTTAATTAAAGAAGAAAATCTTAATACCAAGTGGCGCTGTGAAGCCTTCAACAGTATTGAAATCGGCCTATTGTCTTTAAATGAGAACCAATTTAAGTGCTCACCCCTTGATAGCATGGTGAGTCTCTATGTTTAATGTATCCCTGCCCTGCATTCGTCCTAAAGCAAGGGTCGCCAAACTGCGGCCCGCGGGCCAGATCAACCCCACAGCTTTGGTTTATCCGGCCCCCCGCCAGCGGCTTACTAATTTAAATTAATAATATCATTTCTATTTATAAATTCAGTATCAACCAAAATCAACATGTTGTTTGAAAACAGTTTTTATGTCAAAATTCATGAGATATATTGAAATGATTCGGTTTCTTGCTGTATGAAAATTTGTCGTAAGTTATTGTAAATAATATGGAACTTTCGTTCCAACTAGATATTTAAAAAAAAGTAGAATTTGAAGTTTAAGCAAATCTGGTACAGTCTTTACACGGGGTCTCTTCACAAAACTTTGTCATGCTGTAAACTTGCGAAATAAGAAACAGGCCGACCCGCGTGAGTTTGTTTAGGGTGTGATTTTCTGCCCTGAGGCAGCAGGTCATGCATGACCTGTTCCTCCGATCACGATGACAGTTTTAAAACAAAATAATAATCCATTCAAAAGCAGTTTTCTTGTGTTGTTTATGAGCTTCCATATGAACTTCAAACGGAGGATACCCATATGCAATCCAAAAAATATGTTTGTAAGACATATTAAAAAGAAAGAGATCTGACTTCTATTAGCGTCTCACCGAAAACACGTCTGCGGTCTCGAAATCATTTGCTTCTTGGCACTACCGCCTTGCATGGAACAAACTGATTAGCGAAGGGGGTGGGGGGTCCATTAGACACACTTAGTGGCAAAGGGGGGTCCATAGAACACGCTGACTGACAATGGTGCTCATGGAAAAAAGGCTAAGAACCCCACCTTTAAAACTATAAATTACGCGCACAATATTTATCTAAAAAGAATAGTACCGTCGGTTACCGTCGTTATATATGTACTTCATTTCTACACCCCCGCCACATTTTGTCTTCATATATGTACTTCATTTCTACACCCCC
>CAXITT010000038.1:2108167-2125527 GCA_964033795.1 Lymnaea stagnalis
GGGGGGGGGGGGGGGGCAAGTGACCCCTTGCCCCCTACCTGCGGGCGCCCATGGTAGTGAAGTAAGTGACCACTGAACAGTTAATGTGAACAAAGAAAATGTTTAGTGGGTTAAAATAGGACAAGCTTGATGAGTGAAAATAGCACGTGTTTGGATAATGAAAATAGCACTAGTTTGATGGGTGAAAATAGCACGAGTTTGGATAGTGAAAATAGCACTAGTTTGATGAGTGAAAATAGCACGTGTTTTCATAGTGAAAATAGCACTAGTTTGATGAGTGAAAATAGCACGAGTTTGGATAGTGAAAATAGCACTAGTTTGATGAGTGAAAATAGCACGAGTTTGGATAGTGAAAATAGCACTAGTTTGATGAGTGAAAATAGCACGTGTTTTCATAGTGAAAATAGTACTAGTTTGATGAGTGAAAATAGCACTAGTTTGATGAGTGGAAATAGCACACGTTTTGTGAGGAAGGCAATTACACATTTGATGAGTGAAAATAACACAGATATAATGAGTTTTGTTTATATTTAATCGACAGTAAATTAGGAGTTTCCAAACGAGTTATGACTGACGTCGTTGACATCGATTCAAATCAAACACTTTTTTTTTTTAAATTGAAGAAAATGAAAAGAAGTTATTCCTCTATTATGCAGAGCAGAAACTTTAACTTAACCGGCCCAGGCCAAAAACTTCAACTCTGAATTTGAACAAGTCTCTTCATTTTATGTCTATCTTTATTCGACATGGTCAGTGCATTGTCATTAGGTGGTCAGTGTATTGTCATTTGGTGGTAAGCGAATTTTCATTAGGAGAGTCGGTGTGTTGTCATTAGGTGGTCCGTGTATTGTCATATGGTGGTCGGTGTATTGTCATATGGTAGTCAGTATATTGTCATTAGGTGGTCAGTGTATTGTCCTTTGGTGGTCAGTGTATTGTCATTAGGTGGTCAGTATATTGTAATTTGGTGGTCAGTGTATTGTAATTTGGTGGTCAGTGTATTGTCATTTGGTGGTCAGTGTATTGTCATTGGGTGGTCAGTGTATTGTCCTTTGGTGTTCAGTGAATTGTCATTTGGTGGTCTGTGTATTATCAGTTGGTGGTCAGTGTATTGTCATTAGGTGGTCAGTGTATTGTCATTTGGTGGTCAGTGTATTGTCATTTGGTGGTCAGTGTATTGTCATTTGGTGGTCAGTGTATTGTCATTTATCAACATATATCAATATGTGTTTTTTTATTTACATTATTATGAGTTTTGAACAGCTTGAACGATTAAGCCATTGTATGTTTAAGAAGAAACCTGAAACCTACATCAGCCCCTCTAACACAGCGGTTCTCAAACCGTGAAGGTTTAGAACCACTGCTCTAACACAACTACTTTAGCGGAATCGGTCCACTTCATAAAAAAAAAAAATTGTTAATCGAATACATGCATTATTTCTAATCTAAACCCAGCATAGCTCACCAAAATGTCAAGTATTGCTCATTTTTGTTTTTGAAGCTGACGGCCGAGTAGGAAAAAACACAAAGCCACACATATACAGATAAGGTCATAGGTCAAATCAAATTGGCTAAAAGGGTCATACAAGGGCGATAACGCGCCCCGGTCTCCGGGCCAAAAAGGGTTATTTAATAGAAGACTTGTTCCTTTGGGGATCCTGCTGAGATAACATCCCACGACGTCTTTCGACGGTGCTTTCTAGTTCTCACCCCTTTCAAATGTCATTATACAATATGTAGGTCTCATTTTTTATTTTTTTACTTCTAAAAAGAAATGTTTCTTTCTATTTTTGTTTTTTGTTTGTTTTTTTTTTTGTTTTTCCCGGCCTCTACTCTCTCATCCTGGAGTTGGTCTGTCGGGCTCACGTGACGTTCAATTTGACCAATTAAATGACAACGCGTCTCGAATGCCTCTCACCCCGGTCTTAATTTCCTCGCCGTTCCTTCTTAGCTGGATAAAAAAAATGTCACACCCTGTCAATCACTGTCAATAGATTGACAAGAATGGACCCCCCACTCCAAACACATCTCCCCCCCCCAACCTCACAGAATAAAGTACTGGACGTTTCGAGTAGCTGTGCGGCTATACGGTTAAGACGGAGTGGCTGTGCAGCTACATTGTTACGACGGAGTAGCTGTGCGGCTATATGGTTAAGACGGAGTAGCTGTGCGGCTATATGGTTAAGACGGAGTAGCTGTGCGGCTATATGGTTAAGACGGAGTAGCTGTGCGGCTATATGGTTAAGACGGAGTAGCTGTGCGGCTATATGGTTAAGACGGAGTAGCTGTGCGGCTATATGGTTAAGACGGAGTAGCTCCGCGGCTATATGGTTAAGACGTCCGAACACCCGGCGACTCATTTATATTTTTGGAATTACATTTTGTGTAATGTTCAAAGCGTTAACTTTTTCTTTGTTGTGTGGATTGTTTGTTGATAAGGAGATATCAATCTCCATTGATAGGTTTTCATTACAGACGTTACCTTCGTCTATGAAACAAAATACTTTTTCCGGCCTTGCTAGAAAGGGTGGTGGAGTGTAAGCTGGATTTATGGAGTCGGAGATTTTAAATTTTCTACTTTTTTTTTTTTTTCTTTTTTTTTTTTTTTTTTTTTTTTTTTTTTTTTGGGGGGGGGGAGGGGGTGTCGCTTGAAACGAAGCTGCTGGCATTGTTAGCTCTGAACTGCAAATCAAGGAAGGCTGGTGTCTTCATATAAAACTCTAATAAATCTCGATTGAGTTCTGACTTCCGCGTCACGTCAATATCGGTGTGACAGAGATCAGTCGGAGAAAAGAGATCAGTCGGAGAACATACAGAGATCAGTCGGAGAACAGAGATCAGTCGGAGAACAGAGATCAGTCGGAGAAAAGAGATCAGTCGGAGAACAGAGATCTGTCGGAGAACAGAGATCAGTCGGAGAACAGAGATCAGTCGGAGAACAGAGATCAGTCGGAGAACAGAGATCAGTCGGAGAACAGAGATCAGTCGGAGAACAGAGATCAGTCGGAGAACAGAGATCTGTCGGAGAGCTACGTTTTTTAAAAAAGAATATCTATATTTCTCTGTTTAAATTAAATACACCGCTTTGCAATAATCGTCAGATGAAATTGGCTTATTCCTTTTTTGTTGACTTAAATCAGAAAGCCTTTGTCCCTCTGAACAGAGAAGATGGGGAAAATTATCAGAAAAGGGGGAAATTTTATTTGACCTTAGCGTATAGAGAAACATTTTTTTTTAAATTCCTGAAATAGCTCGCGCTGTAGTAAACCAGTCGATATCTAGTGTTGATCTATGCTTCGAACTGTATACGCCAGCTTTATAAAGTAATCATCACAACGTACGTTTCCACGCCAGGGTATCGAGTATTTAAAGCTGTATTTTAAATCATCGTACCATAGAACTGTATTTGTCTCAGCGGCCCCTGTGGCGCACACCTGAAGGATTTCTCGGAAATACTCCTGGAACATTCTTCATGTCTCGTCCGATTAAAGTGTGTTGGTATCATTTTATGAGAGTTGAAAAGGGCGCGTTTTAATTTGGCAACATTTTACGTACTATTCTAGGAGCTATTACAATTTCCGCGCGGTATTATTAATGACAAATTCCAAGAGCTAAATCAGTACCATTAATTCCAAAATCAATTGCATGCACCATGCATGCTAAATACCAATTGAAAAAAAAAAAAAAGGAACTACTTATTCCAGTTTCCAATCCAAGTGAGTAAGTGTTCGACTCACGTTGACCTGGATATTGGTCTCATGACCAATAACAAAAAAAATTCACCTCGCTTCTCAACCTCAGACAGCTAGACAGAACACCCACTAGACCCGATTGCAGACATCCATCTACCACGTACAACTAGACAGAACACCCACTAGACCCGACTGCAGACATCCATCTACCACGTACAACTAGACAGAACACCAACTTGACAGGACGCCAGAGCTTACGCCTCAATACCTGACCCCCCAATTGACATACCGTAAAAAAAAACCTATATGAAGACAAAGACAAACTGACAAAGACCTGGAGATCCCCACGTACACACAGACACGCCTAAAATGGCCCAAGTGCGCAATTCTTAGTGTTCACCGATCCGAATGATGATGGCGGTGCTTAAAGACAGCACTACTGTTGCTATATATAGAAAACGTTACAGGATCTTCGACTAGTATGTCTATGTCATTACAATATATATATTTATATATATTATATATATATATAGTTACGCAAAAATCAGCTCATTATTATTACGTTTAAGCTAATATTTACGCCCTATTACATTTGCGTACACGCAAAGCATAAACATGGAACTTAACAGAACTCCATCGTCATTAGCAAGAACAATGCAACTGATTTTTGTTAAATGTCACCAGATGTCATTGTTAATTTAAAATCCCACATTAATGAATAATTTTTTTTTTTTTTAAATTCAGTGATGTTAGTCACGTGAACAGATTTTTAAAAAAATCTGTTTCCCATTATTTAGCAACTAATTATCATTATAGAAAATGTACACAAAATATATTAAAAAAAGAACCACGGGGACAAGGCAAGAAGGACTCCACGTTTTTCGCCAGATACATCATTCTGCCAATAGATATAAGAATGGAGAAGATGTGACGGCACGCAAGGGGGTCACGTGACCTGTGAGGTTAATGTGGGTAGCGTGAAACCAAAGCCTTCGTATCGTAGCAACATTAGATCAGGATGAAATATGCCTGAATCGCCGTGGAATAGTTCTGTAGACACGCACTGAAGACATCAGAAGCCCAAGGCAAACTGATTTGTAGTGGTAAAACTGATTGATCCCATTGAAATTTTGTAACAAGGAGGCCATACATATTTATGTATACCAATAATATGGTGTTGTTAAGCACGCCAAGCTGCAGGTTGTGAGATGATACCACATGTAATTCGTTTCAGACCTCTTTCGCCGAGACAATAGAATGTGATTGCGTCTAAACGCTAGGTTAAACATATTAAATACCCACATTGTCTTATGTACAGGTAGAATCTGTTAAAATATTATTGTTTGCCACAATCGTGTAGCTCAAGATGAAGTGACTAAATGACGTCATCATTTCTTCATCAGTTAGTTTGGTCCTGGATATTACTGCTGCTTTTTTTTTTTTTTAACCACATTTGAAATTCTATTTTTTGCACAAAATGATACTTATTTTAGCAGAACGTTACATGATTTTATTAGCCTTGGGAGACTCTAGGTAACTTTCCACCTGTCGACTTAACCGAAGTGATATAAACAGAAAATCGTTCAATAAATCTGAGAAAACATCAAATAAGTCACACCGCTAACAGGGTGATTTCGGGTGAAGTTACGTTATTCATAAACGCACACACGCACTCATAGAGCACATACACACACACAATCACACTCATAGAGCACATGCACATACACACACACATTCATAGAGCACACACACACACACTGACACTCATAGAGGACATACACATACAATCACAATCATAAAGCACATGCACACACACACACACACTCATAGAGCACATACACACACACAATCACACTCATAGAGCACATGCACATACACAATCACACTCATAGAGCACATGCACGCACACACAATCTCACACTCATAGAGCACATACACACACACAATCACACTCATAGAGCACATGCACATACACAATCACACTCATAGAGCACAAGCACACACACAATCACACTCATAGAGCACATGCACACACACACATATAGAACATACACACACACACTCACACTCATAGGGCACATGCACACACACACATATAGAACATACACACACACACTCACACTCATAGAGCACATGCACACACACACACACACTCATAGAGCACAGACACACACACACACACTCATAGAGCACATACACACACACTCACACTCATTGAGCACATGCACACACACAATCACACTCATAGAGCACATGCACAAACTCACACATACACACTCATAGAGCACAGACACACACACACTCAAACTCATAGAGCACATACACACACACTCACACTCATTGAGCACATGCACACACACAATCACACTCATATAGCACATGCACACACACACTTACACTCATAGAGCACATGCACCCACACACACACACTGATAGAGCACATACACACACACACTCACATAGCACATGCACACACACAATCACACTCATAGAGCACATGCACACACACACACACATAGAGCACATACACACACACACTCACACTCATAGAGCACATACACACACACTCAAACTCATAGAGCACATGCACACACACACTCACACTCATAGAGCACATGCACATACACACACTCACAATCATAGAGCACATGCACACACACAAACACAATCATAGAGCACATGCACACACACAATCACACTCATAGAGCACATGCACACACACACACACTCACAATCACAGAGCACATACACACACACACACACACACACAGAGCACATGCACACACACACTCACACACACACAGCACATGCACACACACACACACACACACTCATAGAGCACATGCACACACACACACACACTCACACTCATAGAGCACATGCACACACACAATCACGCTCATAGAGCACATGCACACACACAATCACACTCATAAAGCACATGCACACACACACACACTCACACTCAGAACACACACACACACGCTCACACTCATAGAGCACATACACACACACTCACACTCATAGAGCACATACACACACACAATCACACTCATAGAGCACATGCACATACACACTCACACTCATAGAGCACATACAAACACACACACACTCACACTCATAGAGCTCATAGAGCACATACACACTCACACACACACTCACACTCATAGAGCACATACACGCACGCCCCAACGCTTGCTTGCACACTCGCGCAAAGGCACGCTGAAAAGATCAAGCTTTGTCGAAAACTTAAGCTGTTTCTGAGAGCGAACAGCTGAAATGTAGGTAGAGAACTTGGCATCTGAAACATGATATCGTAATGGGTATATGACACAATACTGCACACACCCAAGCCCGAATTATAGGCGGAACACCGCTAGGAGCTATGGCATGATGACACTCTATCAACTGATTATCAATTTTTTTAAAAAGGAAAAGACAGTGCAAAAGTTTAGATGAGCACTTTATGAAGCCACTTGATTTTTTTTTTCTTTGCTTTTTACCACAAAAAAAAATATATATATATTTTTTTTATCAGAATTTTAAAATATTTTCAGAACAGTCTTTGCGTAATGCATTTTAAGAAATTTTTAATTATTTTTCGACTTTTTAACTTTATTAAACATCGAATGCTTATCAAGTTCCGGTTAAGGTGACCTAACATTTTACCTTGGCATAAAACCAAAACGTAGATCTGATCTCACCCACCCACCCAATCACCTACGAACACACCCACCCACCCAACCACCTACTACCCACCCACCCACCCAACCACCTACTACCCACCCACCCAACCACCTACGTACCCACCCAACCACCTACGTACCCACCCACTCACCCACCCAACCACCTACGCACCCACACGCCCGTTCACTCAACGGAGAAGACACGGTCAACCCACGATCATTTACAGTGTCAACCCGCCTCCGTCGATCCAGTATCCTTTTTCCAGCCGTTCACCAGGTGAATACTGCACGAGAAAGAATTCAGTCTTAAAATATCAACACGGGTAAACAAAAAGAAAAAAAAAATGACGCTTAACGCACAAGATGGAAATGTGAGTAGAGAAAGTCTTTAAAAAAAAATAAGTTGCCTTTTAAAACTTGTATTACAAGTTAGGATGAATAAGCATTTGGATTTTTGTATCAGTTGAGTCCTTCATTTTGCATTCATCCGCTGAGATTGACCCAGTTACACTACCACATCTGTTCGGTTGTGTTTCTATGACAACACCATTGTAACAGGTTGGCATCGTTGACTTGTACAACAACTACAACAAAAACATCAATTTAATCAGTCACAAATATATTTCAGTCGCGTTTTAATTTGATCATTTATTATAATTTATCTCCATCCGGAATATAAAGTGACAACAACTTGTAAAGTACGACATGCAATAAATAAAGACAAAAGCTATTCAAAGTAACAAGCGCCGAGGCTATTAAAAACAGCAACAACAACAACAACAAAAACTGTTCTGATGGTAGGTGATCCCCAGCTGGGTACAGAAATGCAATCGCCATTGCGGAGGCCCGTTGACTTATTCCGTGATACAAAACAACTGAAAACGTACTCTGCAATCTATCACGTTTTCTTTTATCGTCTCTGGCAAGCCCCTGACTCACTCGATCAATTTAGTCTGCTTTATTCTTAACATTAATCTGACCAGATCTGCAACAGTCTAAATAGGCCGTCGTTTTTTTTTCCTCCAGTGATTTTTCCGTCTCCAATCTCTCTTTACGCCAATGTTAAGACCGAGAACAAACCAATGTCACTCAGAATGTGTTTATGTCTTATAGTTATGACGCCTAATGTAAAACACGGGGGGGGGGGGGGGTAGTTGTCTAGTGGCGCTCCCCCAATGAAGACCACATTTTCCCTTTGATCCCATTTAGCCCGATGAATGGAAAGTCGGCGCAGTTTTGGCAGACTAATAGTCTCAATTGTGGATAATAAATGGGACGGTTGTGAGGGGTCCCCGAGTGAGATGCCCCCCACACACACGCTGGCTTCTCTTTATCTAGTCTGACGGGTCAGCTTTATTTTCCGTCTGTCGAAGGCTGAGAATCCTACGATAACAGACTCAACACTTAAGAAATAGTTGAGTTCTGGTCTCCCCTGCAAGGCTTGCATGTGGACATAATATCTGGATGACTCTATTGGGAGTTGGAAGAGAGCGGAGAAGGTTAAACAAATAAAAAGTTAGTCCGTCCCCACTTGCATGTCTTAGTTTCACATAAGTCTAAGTTATTTGATCTGCTGGATATATATTAGATAAATTTAATTTATACTTATATGAATGTTTCTTTTAACAAACTTTTGTACTGATGAAGGCATTAGCTGAAATGTATACATCTGTATTCTGTATAATAATTATTAAAGCTGAACACGTATTGTTTTATTTACACAAATCTTTTCTGTCTAATTAATCTAAAAGAATATAAGTAGGATTGATGTACAATTTTAAACAGCAAAAATTGAGAGAAGGGATGTAGGGAAATAAAGGCTCACTGGTAAGTGAGTATTTGATTAATTCCATATGATATGGAGCAGAAAATCTGAATTTACTTATTTTCATTTTTTTAACTCTCGTTGGTGTATTAATGCAAAAAATTAGAGTCATGATGAAAACATCTGATAATCCTTTGTGTTGAAATAAGAGGAGACCGGAGATGACTTTTTTTGTTAGATAATCCGAAGATGTTCACTAAGCCTATCAAGTAGCTTTCTTTCCGTCTAGCCGATATAGCAAGAGCGACATCTTCAGAAAACAATTACATAGATCACATTTCGAATAATTCACGTAAAGCCATCTTTGATATTAAATGTATCCTTATAGAAGCCAATTTTTTTTAATTTCTGTAATGTAAGGGGCAAGTCCTTAGACGACTTCTAGGAGATTAATAAGCATATACTATTTAGGTCTGAACATTAAAACTTTCAGACTTGGTGTAATCCCCAGTGCCCTACATCCAAACCTTTTGTGAACGGGTCAATCAGAAGGTCAGTAGTAAAAAGTACTTTTAGGATCGGAAAAATTAGTGGGGTGGAATGACGTATAAAAAAAAATCCAAAGATTGTAAGCACTTCCTTGCAAACCCCCCGCGCGAAAAAATTATTAAAATTATGATTTTTTTAAAACTTGTTTAACTTTTTTAATTTTAAATTGAAGCCACTGAGATAATTGTTAAATATTTGATGTAATAAATATTTTGTCTAGGGTTGATACTATTTTGAATGTGTATCCTTTGAGTATCCTATACATACACATACAAAATAGTTTTACTGCACTCGCATTGTTCGACATCGGTAGATCAAGGATTGCGCCAAACTTTGACGAAAAGAAAGTAAAAATTCTCCAAGGAAAAAAAAAAAAGAACATTTACCTGCAGAATGTCAAATTTCAATGAAATTTGATATTTGATTGAAGACAATCTTCACGAAGTGGATCAATGAAATTTAGTTTGAATTAACATATTGTTTATTTTTTTTTACTACGCATATAAAATAGATACCCAAACTCTTTAAATAATACAGTGGTTTTTTTTTAGTTCTTGGGTCTATAATTAAGTAAAGATAAATCGAAATATATATTCAATTTTTTTTTTTTTTTTTTTTTTTTTTTTTTTTNTTTTTTTTACTAATTGAGATGATAAGCCCAACTACTAACTCTCATCAACAACTATCCCCGTCGCATCTCAAACACCACAACGTCGTCAACGACTACCTGGCACCAAAGTTTCTCCATTTAATCTCGACACCAAAAACCGGTCACCAAAAAAACCAAACATTCCAAAGCCCAACCCCCCCCCCCCAACCAAAAACGCTATCACTATGTGATGTGGTTTATATTATCTTTTCTCCTTAAAGAATTTATTTCCACACATTCTTCATTCGGCCTCAGCAATAAATAGGAACTCCTTTCTCCCGCATGTCCGTTTAACCGACTTGCTGCTTATTTCATTGGGAAACTCGTGGTTATTTGTGTACGACCGGTCGCTCACGGCATGGAGCGTTGCTGTAGAGAGCCATCGGTTAATTAAAATGTTTTGTCATCCTTTAAAAAACATTGAGGAAGTGATTTTTTTTTTGTTTTGTTGCTTTCGTCATCTTTTTAAGTCAAGATATGTCATGCCATTTTATTTACGTAGACATTGTTGTCTCGGATTTGTTCTTAAATATGCCCTACATATATATTACTCTGGTATCTAAACATGTTTTTCTCATCAAAATTTAATTGGTTGAATGTATTTTCCTTGAAATCCCAGTGCACCATTTCATCCAACGTTGCATGCGGGTAAGTTGTGTTGTGTCCGAATGATCTGGGTCATTGATTATTATACTTAATTAGAATTATTCTTGGTTTTAAAATGCATTGTTCGGACTATTCTTGAAATACCAGTATGTTTTTTTCCGAATTGTGGATGCGAAGAATAGAAGTACGTATTCAATGTTCTTTTTCTCCCCCTCCAGCACAATGCTGTTAAGCTCATAATATCCACGTATTAAGTTGACCCACCCTAGCAGACCCCCCTCCCCCCCGGGAGATGTGGGGGAGAGAACGAGGAAGTTGTGGGGTAGAATATAAAAGAAGACAATGGATAAACGACGACGGCCATTTTCTTTTGTGGAGCTTTCTTTTCTTCTGGGAGATTGATTAAACGTGGTTTAAGATCCATCCAGACGAGATTAGGACGAGGGCAGGGGGGTGCGAACTATGGATGTTTGAGGGGTAAGTCTCGTCACAGGCGCGAGAGGTTGGTGAGATTACACGAGATTACGGTATTGAGACCCGAACAGGGTTGGGGGGGGGGGGGGGACGATTTTGCTTAAGTTAATTTTTTGAAAGGATCGAATTCCATTCTCGATTGTGGAACAGGTCAGTAGAAGTTGTAAAAAAAAACTGTTACGGTCAGTAGGAATGGTATAACTGTCACGGTCAGTAGGAATTGTATAGCTGTCACGGTCAGTAGGAGTGGTATCACTGTCACGGTCAGTAGGAATGGTATAACTGTCACTGTCAGTATGGAAATGTATAATTATTAAGATCGGTAAAAACCGGTATAACTGTCTGGTCAGTAGAAATCGGGCGAGGTCAGACTAAGGTGTCGCACGCTGCAAGCTATCAATTTCTTAAGCACGGAAACATCACTGAAGTAACACAACTTACTCCTGCCAGCAACCGATAGTAACAATTTATTCGTCTCCGGCCAACCACCAGATGGCGACGTCGCTTGTCTCCGCCAAACGTTTTTCGATTCACTCTCGCATAGACTGAATCCCATCGGCCCAGACTATTGACATCTAATGGTAAAAATAATAATATCTTTTTTTTATGCCATACAAATATCCAAACGCAAAAACCAAAGACACAAAGAGCTGTTCTTTCATTGTTGCGGGTATTTTTTTTAAATTTTTTTTTGAAATAATCGAACGAAACCCAAGAGTAGAAACATGCTTCAGATTAATGTCAAAATCCGAAAAGGGGAAAAAAATACCTCTTATTCCTTATGAACAAAAGCGTCCATCACCCTGCAACATCCGCATGAATAGGCAATGCGCGTATTCCTCGCGGGTCGTGTCTACGTATTCTAATAACCCGCATGCTATTTATTTGACACCACTGGCGTGATATGACAAACAGGTAAGTGATGCGAGCGACGCAGATTCAATCAAACGAAGAATGTAAACAAGAACAAAACCAAAAAAAAAAAAACTTGTCGGAAATTGAAAATATAAACCGTATTCGATGGTTGGCTGATCGTAGACGACAACGAAAGAAAAGATGGCCGTTTTTGGGGGGTTTTTTTTTGGTTTATTTTTTCCGCAAAAACTGCAAGTTTTCTTTTGATGACCAGCTACCGACGTCATGGCTCAGTATTTCGGGGGAGTAGGTTTCTCCCACCGAAGCCGGACAAAACCATGTTGAGCGCCGAGTCCCTTGAGGCCACCGACGGCATTGAGTCAACAAGATGGCGATCAGCTCTCTTCTAATTTTTGCAATGCTCGTGGGTTTTCATAAAAGTTTGTTGTCCAGCTAGAAATAGTTCTAAGGTCGCTTTGATTTGGAGGGTTAACCAGAGGTTGGTGACGGCCACACAAAAATCTCACATTTTAACAACAACAAAATTTAAACAATTGATAAATTGAAATGGATAGGTGTTTGTCTTTAAGCTGCATTCTTTGATTCTCTAAATTACCGGTAATTCCTATGTCGATAATTTTAAAATGATGAATAATTTTTTTTTTTTTAATCTTTAATTCTTATGATCATGGACCATCTAAAATTTTGCTTCTTAAATTCATAAAATATGGCACATTCTAAAATTTCTAGATTGATGGTCCCCAAACCCTGCACACGGAAGGTTCAAGTTCGTACACAATGGAATACATTTTCTTGTACGTGGGTAAGGGCGAGATGCTCTGTGTAATACAATAGCACTGGAGAAAGCAGAGATGGAGCTATGTTTAAATTTAGGAAGATTAAGAAACGCGTTGGAATAAGCGATTCGTCTGGAATTTCTTTTTTTTTTTAAAGACATAAAGAAGGAATTAATCAAAGTCAAATGAGAGTAAGAATGAAGGGGCGTATTTGAGATGATGAGATGAATGAAGGAGTGTATGGGAGATGGTCAGGTGAATGGGTGAGTATGGGAGATGGTCAGGTGAATGGGTGAGTATGGTAGATGGTCAGGTGAATGGGTGAGTATGGGAGATGGTCAGGTGAATGGGTGAGTATGGGAGATGGTCAGGTGAATGGGTGAGTATGGGAGATGGTCAGGTGAATGGGTGAGTATGGGAGATGGTCAGGTGAATGGGTGAGTATGGGAGATGGTCAGGTGAATGGGTGAGTATGGGAGATGGTCAGGTGAATGGGTGAGTATGGGAGATGGTCAGGTGAATGGGTGAGTATGGGAGATGGTCAGGTGAATGGGTGAGTATGGGAGATGGTCAGGTGAATGGGTGAGTATGGGAGATGGTCAGGTGAATGGGTGAGTATGGGAGATGGTCAGGTGAATGGGTGAGTATGGGAGATGGTCAGGTGAATGGGTGAGTATGGGAGATGGTCAGGTGAATGGGTGAGTATGGGAGATGGTCAGGTGAATGGAGGCGTGTGTTGGAGAAGGTCAGATACATGGAGGATTAGGTGGGCGATGTTCATATGCATGGAAGAGTGTATGGGAGATGGCCATATGAATGGAAGGGTGTATGAAAGATGGTCAAATGAATGGAGGAATGTGTTTTGGAGATGGCCAAATGAATGGAAGAGTGTACGGGAGATGCTCATATGAATGGAAGAGTGTATGGAAGGTGGTCATATGAATGGAGATGTGTATTGGAGACGATCAGATGAACAGAGGCGCGCATGGCAGATGGTCAGATGAATGGAGGAAGGATTGTTTGGGAGATGGGGCCGAAGACAAGGTAAGATAGTTTAAAGTTTAAATGGAGTTATAGATCAGTAAGTTATAATTAAATGTCTTTTGATGAAATGTGCTGCATGCGGCTACAATGGCCGCAGTTTGCCTACCGCTGACATACAACAACCAAACCATGGAAGTTATGTCGGTATTGTGTGTCTGAACAACTGCAGTCAAAGATAGGCAGATAATCATACAGCCAAGAAACCTGATTAAGTTTGACTGACGGATATCCTCCATACAATTTTACTCTAATCAAGAGCAGTCCGTTTCCTTGAAGTTTGAAAATAGAGATTAATCATAGAGAAGTGGACGGGTTGGTTGAGGGGGAGGGGGGATGGGGGTACATCGCTGGGAGGGAGCTTTGAATACGGGTATTTTGAGGTCTCTATAAAACTAAATTGTATTTTTTTTCCCCTCTACTTTTGTCCGATTTAAAATCGCAAGGGTAACGCTGAATGGTAGTCAGCGAGATTGGAATAACAGATAACACGTGGCATATGTCTCATATCTAAATGGATTTTTTTTTTTTTTTTGAAAAAGTTGTCATAGAAAGAAAGAGCTTGTAGTGTTGATCTTTTATTTACTCCACCAAAAAAAAAACGGGGATGACAGGAGGGTCAGCGAGGTCAGTGCGGCGGGGAGCTGGGGGGTGAGAGAAGGCTAACATAACATGTTTACAGCGTTGTTTCAAATGTTGCATGTGGCATTTTTAGGCTTTGACAATGGCGGATACTTGAAACCAAGTTTTTAGGTGAGAAAACTGACAGGAAGATTTGGTGGAAACTTGAAACCAAGTTTTTAGGTGAGAAAAATGACAAGAAGATTTGGTGGAAACTTGAAACGAAGAATTTCGGTCAGAAATCTGACTAGGAGCTTTGGCGTGAAATTTCAACCCAGTCTTTGGTATAAAAATTAAAATCCAAATCTTTGAGCGGAAAAAAAAAAAGGTGTCAGAAATGATGGCGTTTAGCGTTGTCTGATGTCAATGCCCGGTGTTGTTTTTCAAGGAAATGTATGCAGATTTCGGTTAACGTCTGCACACGATTGCAGAAATGAACCAACCTTGCATTATAAATATAGGTCACTGACTCATGACATACATTCTTTATCCGGACCCCTCTAAGCCAATNACTGTGCACATTCATCTCTTCATAATGGAATACCGGTACCAGTTCAATGAATAAATGTCATCAAATATATTTGTTTTGCAAACAGATCATTGCATCGCCATCGCTCACACATCCCCCCCCACAACGTGTTAAATGATATGGTTTTACAAATGAAAACATATTTTGTAGGTGTAAGAGATAGCAAGATTATAAAGACACTAGAAAAGAGACGTCATTTTTCTCACTTATCCAATTTTTTTTTCCCTCCCATAAAGCCACAGTTGTGGCCAATGAACAATAACCATTGACCACACTGTAAACGAAGCATGAAATACTACTTTTAAATGAAATTAAATGAAGAAATGACCTGTTTGTTTAAAAAAAAAAAAAAAAAAAAAAAAACAAAAAAAAATGATACCGAAATTTGTCTTTCAAGTATCAACAATGATCAGCCGTCTGACAGCTCGTGGATTGGGAATAGTTGTTTAAAAATTTAAAAGACAATATTTAGTTGTTTTAAAGTTAAAGTTTTTTGTTTTTTTTTATCAAAACTAAATTCACTACAAGTGTCTGTTGGCGATAGGGATGCCCAGCCAGGCTCTGATACAGACGTTCTCAACCTGTGGGTCGCGACCCTTTGTAGGTCGAACGATCCTTTCACAGGGGTCGCCTAAGACCACCTGAAAACACATGTACACTACAGTTGCGAAGTAGCAACAAAGAAATTTTGTGGTTGGCGGGTCGCCACAACATGAGGGACTGTGTTAAAGGGTCGCGGCATTAGAAAGGTGAAAACCAATGCTCTAATACAATAAGCACATGCAATAAATGTATATCCACAAGTCCAGCCCCCCCCCCCACACACACACACCTTTGTTGCTAGCTACACCCGTCGACCAAAAGAAATGTGTCATTTATGATTTTATAACAGAAATTGTAATCAGGTGATTAGCTTAACGCAGTGGTCAGCAAATCGCTGCTCGCGAGCCGCATGTGGCTCTTTTGCGACCTGAGTGCGGCTCGGCCAGTCGGCCACTAAATCGGTCTTGACTCCGAAAAACATGGTTTTGACAGGTTTTTGAAAAGAAATTTGGCTCTCAAACATTTTTTGTATCGTCCTACTGCTAATTTTTTGGCTCTTTTGACTCATGAGTTTGCCGATCACTGTCGACCTTTATCCTTTATCCTGAACAATCCAAGTAAACAAACGGTGTTAATGTGGTGTAGACTAAGGGAGGTGATGGTTGCTGGAGAGGCAGGTGAAAAGTTCGCAGCTTGACCAAAGGTGGATAGTTGTGGAGAGGACTTTAGGTGACCTATTTAGTGCCTCAAATGTGACAGCGTTTGGCGCATTTAGAGTCGTGCATCCGTTATTGGGAGGAGGGACATAAAAACATAGGTTTACAATCACGCTCTGATGTTTTCATGGCAATCATAGAAACATACGTAGACAATGAAATTCTGGTGTTGTCATGGGAAACATAGAAACACACGTTTACAATGATATTCTGGTGTTCTCACGGCAAACCGGTAGCTAACTTGACGTCATCTCATAATCACGACATTCCAAGACAACCCAACAGTACATCCCGCGTGTGACGCCCTCCTGGGGCTGAACACTGCGCCCTGTGACAACTGGATCGGGTAACTCTATTCCACTCAGTACAAAGGGACACAATTTTACTCAACAAGTTCGGACTTGATTAGAGATCTGGTCAGCCTGGCATGGACCTAAAGATGAACTGACTGACCACCGCAGACTGGCTCGGAACTAAAGATGAACGGACTGACCACAAGCGAATATATTTTGGACCCATTGTCCGAGCTCTTAAAAATAGATTTTCCTGAATTCTTCCTGTATTCCCCATGGCCCAAGCGGAGAGGAAGCCAGTTCATTGAATCATCTGTTTCTTTCATAATACAGAATGACCAAACACTTTTCATTTTTTGAGTTCAACTTTGCAATCATAGACACACTTTTATCTAGTTTATTATTTATTTTTTAAAAATTTGATTTAATTGGAAAATACATACCGGTAATAAATTGGTCGATAATTAAACACTGCAACCAGGGAAGTGCGAATGGGGGGGGGGGGGGGGGGGGGCACCCACCAAAAAAAGGGGGGGGGAAAAAA
>CAXITT010000038.1:2136242-2150691 GCA_964033795.1 Lymnaea stagnalis
CTGGGGGGGGGGGGGAATTTCTGAAATTATCACGGTGTGGAATCACCAGGGATCCACCATTTATATGGATGCTACACAAGACTGTACACTATATGACGACGTTAAATATAGGATGTTAAAAAAAAACGGGGTTGGGGTGGGATCTAGTGTGAATCTGCACAGCTCCCTTTAGTGCGGTTTTTGCAAACATATCATAAGCCACAAAGGGAATGTTCGGGGTGGGGGAATGGGGGTGGACTCTCGTACTGGTGCCTACGCTAAATCCGTCACTATGTCAAGGACATTACGTCAGATCTTGAGAACACTTCTTTAAAGACGTCATCGGGGACTGAACCTCGCTACTGAAATCGGCGTGGTAAACTTTTTTGTTTTTGTTTTTTAAAGCAACTGCGCTAATTTAAATGTGCTGAAAGCTGTCGTTAAGAAAATAAGGTGCCTTCAAATGCCAATCACTTCGCTGTCCGCCTCCACTGTGGGTGTCCGTGTTATAATTGAATGCCAATCACTTCGCTGTCCGCCTCCACTGTGGGTGTCCGTGTTATAATTGAATGCCAATCACTTCGCTGTCCGCCTCCACTGTGGGTGTCCGTGTTATAATTGAATGCCAATCACTTCGCTGTCCGCCTCCACTGTGGGTGTCCGTGTTATAATTGAATGCCAATCACTTCGCTGTCCGCCTCCACTGTGGGTGTCCGTGTTATAATTGAATGCCAATCACTTCGCTGTCCGCCTCCACTGTGGGTGTCCGTGTTATAATTGAATGCCAATCACTTCGCTGTCCGCCTCCACTGTGGGTGTCCGTGTTATAATTGAATGCCAATCACTTCGCTGTCCGCCTCCACTGTGGGTGTCCGTGTTATAATTGAATACTCCTGAAATAACAAGACTCTGGAACATTTACAAACTGAACAAATATTCAACGTTGATCGAACGAGAATGTTTGGACCCTTTATTCGCGACATCCATCAGGCTACGCCAGCGGTTCAGTGATCGATCTACGCCAGCGGTTCAGTGATCGGGCTCCGCCATCGGGCTACGCCAGCGGTTCAGTGATCGGGCTACGCCATCAGGCAACCTCAGCGGTTCAGTGATCAGGCTACGCCATCGGGCTAAGCCAGCGGTTCTCACAAAACAATTTTTTTAAACAACGTTATTTTTTTTTTCCGTGGGGGGTAAGTTAGACCAAAAGTGTTAAATCCCTCAAAGTTTCTTAGAACGTATAATTCATCTTCGATATTTTAATAAAAAAAAGATATTTTAAACGGGTTCTGTCCTACACGGAGAATACGAACCAACAAGGAATTGTATAGACTATATCAGGATCAAACGCTAGTTGCAGTAATAAAAAAAAGGCAGGCTACGCTGTGCAGGTCACTTGCCAATTAACATGGTGAAGAGGGTGCACCATCAAAAACCCAGAGGATAACGGCCAAAAGTCAGACCCAGGCTTAGGTGGATGGATGATGTGGGAAAAATCTACAGCAGCTGGGAATCCAAGCTTGGAAAAGAAGAGCATCAGTTAGGTCAGAGTGGAAGGAAGTGGTGAGCCAGGCCAAAGTCCTACATGGTCTGTAGCGCCACAGGGATTGATGGGTGGTCTGAGTGGAAGGAAGTGGTGAGCCAGGCCAAAGTCCTACATGGTCTGTAGCGCCACAGGGATGGATGGGTGGTCTGAGTGGAAGGAAGTGGTGAGCCAGGCCAAAGTCCTACATGGTCTGTAGCGCCACAGGGATGGATGGGTGGTCTGAGTGGAAGGAATTTATGAGCCAGGCCAAAGTCCTACATGGTCTGTAGCACCACAGGGATGGATGGGTGGTCTGAGTGGAAGGAATTTATGAGCCAGGCCAAAGTCCTACATGGTCTGTAGCACCATAGGGATGATTGTCTCTTACTCGCCGACCGGAACGGATTATAATTTTTTTTTTAAACGATGCCAAGGTGTGTCATTATCTATTTATCCCTACTGATTTAGTTTTCTAATCTATGTTAAGGTTTTATTTCTTAAGCATACAGCACTTCGTCTTTACAGTTGAGAGTCTCTCTAGCTTAGTGGTTCTCAAACTTCTTAATTCGCGACCCTTTAAGAAAGTTCCTCATGTTGTGGGGACCCCCAAATCATACAATTACTTTCGTTGCTACTTCATAATTATGTGTTTTCTGATGGTCGCGACCCACAATTGTGGAGAACCGCTGCTCTAGCTCTAAGGCGTCCATGGACAACTGAGATGCAATCATTGATCGTAAGTAAACTCGCTGTTGCCTTGTGTGACGACGCTTTGGTTCAAAATTCTAAGATCAGAATATATGGATTGGAAATAGCAGCTGAAAATGTAAAGGCTATTAACATGTCACCTGACATTTAAGGTCAAATTTTTAAGGCAAATGTATTGAGACTTGATACTTTTTTTTCCCCGCTTCTTTAAAATTTGATTTTTTTTTTCTTTCTTTCTTTCTTTTTTTTTTTTTTTTTTTTTTTTTTTTTTTTTTTTTTTTTTTTTTTTTTTTGTTTTTTTTAAAAAAAAAAAAAAAATTTTGGGTTTTTTTTTTTTTTTTTTTTTTTTTTTTTTTTTATTTTTTTTTTTTTTTTTTTTTTTTTTTTTTTAACCGATGCCAAGGTTTGTCATTATTTATTTATCCCTACTGATTTAGTTTTCTAATCTATGTAAGGGTTTTATTTCTTAGGCTTCCAGCCCTTCGTCTTTCCAGTTGAGAGCCTCCCAAGCTTAGTGGTTCTCAAACTTCTTAATCCGCGACCCTTTAGGAAAGTCCCCCATGTTTGGGGGCCCCCAAATCATACNGTTTTACATCCTAAAAGTACATTACATCTCTCAACACGATAGCCCAATAGAACACAAGCCGAGTGTGGAGAGATTGGGGGGGAGGGGGGAAGGAGGAGGATCAAGGAGATATTTGTATAAATAACATCGTCGACAAGTGTGTGCGTGTGTGTGGGGGGGGGGTGGATAACGAGCAGTTGACGTGAAGAGTTAGATAGATTATAAGGGGTGTGGGGGTGGGGGGGGTGGCTCTTCAGACTCTCTCCCACGACACACGAGCAATGGCAAAGTTGCACGACATTTCAATCATAACGTATTGATCTCCAGGAGACGAGGCCAAGTCGAGCGGAAAAAATTCAGTCTTCAACTGGACATAAAGGCCGTTATTTCGTTTGAGGGGCGGGGGGAGGGGGGTTGCCTAACGACTGTTAACGCTTCACTTGGGTGGTCAGTGGGGCATGTGAAGTCTGAATTGCAGATACAAAGGGTACACCCACGCAAATGTTTATAACCGCAGACCTAAATGCAAATGAAGACGCACAGTGCTGAAGGATCATAGGCGGGATAATAATATTTTTGACGATTGTATTATCGCTAACATGCACAGTTATTGTGAGCCCGGGTTCAGAACAGAGTTTTGAACGCAGTTGCTAGCTTTTAAAACACGAAATTTCATTAAATTTCCTAAAATTGTCAGCAATGATCTATTTTAAAAAGCTTTTTTTTTTAAACCCAACTTGGATTGCGACTAATCGTTCTCAAAGCAAAACCACAACAACAACAACAACAGACGCATTAATATATTTTTTTTTAAACACCCCAAAAAATAAACAAGTGCACCCCCTTATTGTGTGAATCATTATATTTGTGTTGGGGGAGGGGGGGGGGGAGAGGAAGAAGGTTGTTGAAAAGAGGTATCACTTAAACCAGGCCTGCACAACATACGACGCGAGTACCCACTTTGCGGCCCGCGACGTAACGAAATATTCTTTCCTCTTATTATTTTCTTCATAGCTTTTCCCCCTGTCCTATTTTCTTTTGGCCTGCACAAGGTTTTAGTAAAGTTTTACGGCCCGATGAACATGTTGAGTTGTGCAGGTCTGAGTTAAACGATCAAAAGATAGATATATGTTTTTTTTATATATTTTTTTAAAAGTGAAATGTAATAACTAGTTAAAAAACAAATACAAAGTCATCTTAAATAATTTTTCCCCCCAGATTTCGCCTGTGAAATTATTATTATTAATGATTTTATATAGCGCGGTACCCCAGCCTAGAGCTGGGCCCACCAGGCTGTACGTACAATTTAAAAAACATAAACTTGAACTCAAAAATTAACATTATCAAGTTCACTAAATAAGAGGTCAAAAATGCTCATAACATTTATAATCATTTAGAACCGGTCAAAGAAACCCCAGCCTAAAGGAGCGATTCTTGAACTGCGCTACATGTACAATCGGTGATGCTGCATTAGGTTCCCTCCAGTGTTACAGTGAGGTTGTCATAACAAAGACAGTCTAACACCCCTAGTTCCAGTTAACGAAATATAGACACGGCAGTACAATGATTTTGAGCAGTTTTTTCAAGTTTTCAACATTCAAAAAGTTGGGGAGAAACCCTGGTGTTGACTTCCCATGCTGATAACAGTCCTGATGTCGTCCTACCGATGGCTGGACGCCCGGGTTATCTGATACATCTCCGAATAGGAATAGGAATCGAAGCATACTTTATGCCAGGGGTAGGGCAAAATTTTTGTGCGGAGGGGCCACATTGAAAACTGTAAAGCTATTGGGGGGGCCTCATGTATATTATGTCCAATTTTTGACATGTCGATAGAAATTTCTCTATAATAAAATTGGTATTCGCATTACATGACAAAGGTAAAAGACTTTTTTTAAAAATTAGAAAATTAGAAAGCGATTTGATAAAAAATGTTAAAACATTCATAGCGGCACATGAGATTCTGTAAAATTCAACACAAGAACTTGAAAACAAAGTAATTTTTTAAAATTTCTAAATGCCTTCGAGGGCCGCATAATATCAGTTGCCGGGCCACACACGGCCGTAGTTTGCCCACCCCTGCTTTAAGCGATATATTAGAACTGAAATTGTTTTACTTAATTATTTGTTTACCCTGTGTACAAGTGAAATTACGACCGATTAATTATATATATATATATATATATTTACATATTTATATATATATATATATTTATATATATATTTACAGATATATATATATATATATATTTACATATATATATATATTATAGATATATATATATATATATATTTACATAGATATATATATATATAGATATATATAGATATATTTACATAGATATATATATAGATATATTTACATAGATATATATATATAGATATATTTACATAGATATATTTACATAGATATATAGATATATATATACAATGGAATATTCCATAGAGAACTTAAGTGTTCTTTTTTTCATATTACGCTCCCGATCTAACAATTGCTCCCTGATGCTTCAACTCCCGTGCTCCGCTCCGCAAGTCCTTGTTGTTGTGAGCAATTGTTAAAAATGGCCAGTGCTCTCCTCTTAAAGGGTAACCGGCCTTGGCGACTTTAATGAATGAATTGTCTTGTTGATGGATATGTCATACATCTCTGCGTTGTGCCAAAATGATGCGTCCACAGGGGTACAAGGGAAAGGGCCTGTGCTACTGGGGGCCTTACTTGAAAAATCCGTCGGTCTGGATTACTTGCGGTCTGCGGCTTCTAATTGCTGTACTCTGTGTTCCGGAAGCGCTGTAAGTGATTAAAAGCTTAGAGTCTGGGCCTTTCTGTTTGAGTCACGCAAGCCGCCGCCCACCCGTGGGTGTTCTCCCGCAATCGCCCACCCATGCGTGCACTCCAGCAATCACCCACCCAGCTTCCCCCACAACAGATGTATTACCTTTGTACCATTTTCAAAAAGACTTTAATATAAGTCATTTTAAATAAGTTTTGGGGTGTGTGTGTTGTTGTTTTTTTTACGCTCAATTAACCACACAATTACCCACTGGACATCTTAGTTAGTGTCCCTAAGGGAAAGAACTGAGAATATAATGCTGATCTCCACCTTTTTTTTTTTTTGACACGTCATCGCATATTAAGATGGGATACCGATCGTTGCGGTCAAGACAATTTGGTGAGCGAGGGTTTGAGCTAGTGCGTAGTGGGGTGGTCAAGATTGCTGTACAGGGTACTGTTATTGAAATGACCTAGTTATTGAAATGGCCGTGTTATTGAAATGACCTAGTTATTGAAATGGCACACCTTTTTTTTTTTTTGACACGTCATCGCATATTAAGATGGGATACCGATCGTTGCGGTCAAGACAATTTGGTGAGCGAGAGTTTGAGCTAGTGCGTAGTGGGGTGGTCAAGATTGCTGTACAGGGTACTGTTATTGAAATGACCTAGTTATTGAAATGGCCGTGTTATTGAAATGACCTAGTTATTGAAATGGCCGTGTTATTGAAATGACCTAGTTATTGAAATGACCTAGTTATTGAAATGACCGTGTTATTGAAATGACCTAGTTATTGAAATGGCCGTGTCATTGAAATGACATAGTTATTGAAATGACCTAGTTATTGAAATGACCGTGTTATTGAAAATGCAGGGAAATGATGTCGTTGTGTTTCGTGATAATTCTTCTCTCTTTCAGTTTATCATCAACCCCTTAATAGTTTGAGGGGGGGGGGGAGAGGGGTACGCCAAGGGCGGAATCCTTTACCCTGCCCATCCTACCCCAGGGTAAATTTAGTTTATTTTATAATAAATACATTTCCAAGATTTTTAAAAAAGTTTATGAATACCAAAAGGTAAATTTGTACAAGTGTTGATTTTGTCGACGTTAACAAGCTGTTTACATACACGTCCTTGCGCTACAAAGCCACTGACATCTATGGATTAGAAACAACTTTCGACCTACAAAACTACTGTTGACACATCAAACGAGCACATTAAAAAAGAAATACACATTGTTAGCAAACACACACTAGCTATCGATTGAGAAAGAAATACGAGCCCCCAATATTACAGACTTTTTTAAAAAAGAAATTTCTTTGACACATTTTTGACCCAAGCCTTATTCCTGATTGGACAGTTTCAGCCAAGGTCGCGGGAGATTCCGCTTCACGTATCAGACGCGCGGCTAACGGTCGTAAAGTTTGGAGAAGAGCAACAACAAACAAAAAATCCGGGGCAGGCCATCTCGCGAGTCTAATCTTGCCCGCACGTGCACATCAAAAACAACAATATTATTATCGCGCCTGTCAGAGAAGGCTCCTCGGCTTCCTGCTTATTACAGAACTAATCGGAAATCTCGGCTAAATGTTTGGGTACATTCTGTCACTTGTTCTTAGAAAACCGTAGGACTTGATGACGTCAATTCATTATTTTTTAATGCTTTAGGCGAATTAAAGCCGGTGAATCCTCCTTTTTTTTTTTTTTTGTTCTTTACATCTCCGACTCAAGTCACAAAAGGCCCAAATACAGACTTCTGACCTTCTGAAAAATACGCGAAGGTCAAGTTTAGCCTTGCAATGGGGAACTGTTTCGGCGTAAAATGATCCAAGCGGTGATCCAGCTATTCCAGAAAAGACAAAAAATAAGTTTTCCAACACCGCTATATCACTCAACTGCAACAAGGAACAGACAGCAGACAAAGTCATGAGTGCTGAGCGTTATCATAACGTATTTTTGTTAGATCCTTTTTTTTTTCCTGTTTCTGTGTGTGATCAGCGTTGGTGCATTCAGCAGTAAGAACAAATAATATTTACTCAAGTAAGGTAGAAGCAGTCGATAACGTTAACAAAATATTAAATTCCCACAGCGCTTCTATTTCACAGTTACAATAACACAGCAGGTGTCAAGATAACTCAGCCATTGTTGCGGCTCGTTCTGGAGACTGTTGTGTCACGTGTCAAACAAGAACAACTGAAGTTCAATGAAAACCCGAGAGAGACAAAACGATTTCTCCATCCCGTGTATTGAATCTCTATACAGTGTAATGATATTGTTCCTCTCCGTGACAAGATAGGTCACCCGCAGCAACTATCAGGCTTTGTCATGGAAACACTTGATGCAACCAATGAGCAGGCTGTGTCATAGAAACACTTGATGCAACCAATGACAGGCTTTGTCGGAGAAACAAATTTAGAACCGTACAAGTGCATGCCCCACTTCCCCACCTTCTGGAAACAATTCCGAACTCACCACCCCTTGCACCCCTTCAATCAACTGATTAATTTCTCACACTTGTACAGGTTCTAATTCGATCCCCCGGGCCTTCGCGGTGCGCTCTGGGTAATCCGGAAATAGATCTTTTCTTTCTGAATTGGAACTAGGTATGCACCATTGGGCCGAAACAAAGAGAAAAACGATTAGCTAAAGCGGACTGGGTACGTGAAAAGCTTTTGGCTAACATCGAACAACGTCGACTCCAGTGGACTGTGGCTAGAAGACGGGTTTCTTTTGTTTGGCGGGCGGATGGAAATAACGCGTTGGTCTTTTGACACGTTTCTGGTGTTATTTCCATCTTTTTTTTTGGGGGGGGGGGTGTCATTTCCCGAAGGGTTAAGTTGTCTACATTGTTTGATCCATCTGTGGCTGGTGAGTTCTCTATGGCGGCATGTTAAAGGTGCAGTCGTAGACGTTAGAAGTGCAAAGGGGAGGGGGGGCCTTGAGATGGGAAGTGGTGGCGTTGAGAAGTGCAGTGGTCACAGTGAGAAGTGCAGTGGTCGCAGTGAGAAGTGCAGTGGTCGCAGTGAGAAGTGCAGTGGTCGCAGTGAGAAGTGCAGTGGTCCCAGTGAGAAGTGCAGAGGTCCCAGTGAGAAGTGCAGTGGTCGCATTGAGAAGTGCAGTGGTCGCAGTGAGAAGTGCAGTGGTCGCAGCGAGAAGTGCAATGGTCGCAGTGTGAAGTGCTGGGTCGCAGTGAGAAGTGCAGTGGTCGCAGTGAGAAGTGCTGTGGTTAAAAAAAGAGTGGTCCTGGAAGTTTAAGAGAGGGGGTTGGGCGTGTATGTTCATGCTAAATTATTGAGAAAGAGATCTTGATTTAAGTACTGCACAACTGACATGGACAGGGGTGTAGCTGCCCGTGGGGGTTCCCCCGGTGTCGTGACCCCCTGCTGGTGTCAAGATACTTTTTATAAATTATCCAAATCCGATGAGGGCTCAAAGAATGGTCAAGGTTGGATCTCCTCCCCCCCCCCCCCCCCCCACCACCCCCGTAAAAAAAAAAAGTCACCTACGACCTACACATGGATCATAGCCGACGAACTTAAAATCCTAGGACAAGAACTCATTTTAAAATCATCTTACTTCGATTTTGTGCCTACATTTTAATGTGAATCTCTGTATTCAACAATAGAAATGAGTACGTGAGATGGTTTCCTGTTTGAAAAGATTGAGACAAAAATAGATACCGTAGTGATTTTTACCCAATCACTGCCAGAGTCAACCGGTGGGGAAAACCTAACAGCGATCTGGAACTGAAGTCAAACTTTTTTTTTTTGGTCAACGTTAATAAAATGGTGAATGGTGAATGGTGAAGGTATGCGTGTGCGTGTGTGGGGGGTGGGGGTGGTGGTAAAAATTTTCAATAAAATTGGAATACTAGGTCCAAGTACCATTTGCTTAAATAAGATGACTTAATAGCATCGTGGCCCTTTCAGATTTTCACTAGCAATTCATGTGCACATAAACACTATATTTAGAAATACGGCCTTAGGGTTTAGTCTGAGATCATCATTAAGAACAGTGGTTCTCAACCTTTCCTAATGACGCGACCCTTTGCTACTGCTCCTCATGCTGTGGTGACTCCAACCATAAAATTATTTTCGTTGTCACTTCATAAATATGTGTTTTCTGATGGTCTCAGGCGACCCCCCCCCCTATGTAAGGCCCCAAAAAGGGGTTGCGACCCACATTATGAGAACCGCTGATTTAGAAAGTTGATCTACCTCTTGATTACTCGGACTGAGTTGTCCTCTGCTGACAGGTAGGATCATGTTTAGCTTTATATCTGACCTGAAACAGACTCGTTAACAAATGTACTTAACGCTGGTGGGAAGGTCAGGGTTGGGTTGGTCAGGGTCGGCCTGGTACTAATGTGCTAACCCTGAGATAATAATATCAATAACCCGTCACTCGGCGGCTTAAGACCCCCCCCCCCTTTTTTTTCCTCGCACACGTCTTTGTGGTAAGTACTTTTGGTTCAGACAAAATCTCATTCAGTATTAAGTGAGGTATGTCAGTGGGATCAATATCCCAGGGGAAGTTTATGGAGGTCTATAGAATGTCTATGGTTGTCCAAGGTATGTCTATTGGGCGTCCATGATATGTCATGGGGCGTCCATGGTATGCCTATGGGGCGGCAATGGTATATCTATGGGGCGTCCATGGTATGTCTATGGGGCGCCCATGGTATGTCTATGGGGCGTTCATGGTATGTCTATGGGGCGTCCACGATATGTCTATGGGGCGTCCATGGTATGTCTATGGGGCGTCCATGGTATGTCTATGGGGCGTCCACGATATGTCTATGGGGCGTCCATGGTATGTCTATGGGGCGTCCATGGTATGTCTATGGGGTTCCACTGGATATCTGTGGAGTGTTCATGGGATGTCTAAGAGATGTCCATTGGATGTATATGGGGTTTCCATGGGATGTCTATGGGCGTCTATGTGATGTCGGTGGGGCGTCGTTCGGATGCTGTGCCACCTGGATGCTGTCAGAATGGTTAATTTCTGCTCATACATGGCAGTGTCTGACATGATTTCATAACCCTTAAGCACGGCTGGGACTGAGAAACCAGGTGGTTAGGGAATGGGGTGGGGCTTGCCCGGTCGACCCGGTAGAAAGCTCACGGCGTTCGTATACCAGCGACGGGAGAGTTTTGACTTAACAGTTGAGCAAACAACGATCGCACCCCACATGACCTGGACACGCGGTCTAAAAGTCCGACATGACAGCCATGTCACGTTTTCTTCTACGCGCAGGAGTACGCGTGGACCATATGGATCATGTACTCATTGTCTCGGAGCTAAATTTTAGATAAACACCATATAAGTCATCTATGTGTAACTCTTCAGTCATTTGTCCCTACCAAAACGTTGGAAAACACTGAGGACATACCTGTGGCGATATAGAAACGGGGTAACGTCTACTTAAAAAAAACCAAAGTTACCTGCTCGTAGCTATCCTTGGAGTGCTGTGTCCGATCAAATCTCCCCTTCCCCTTCTCACAATCCGAAGATGTTCCCAACACACGTACCAGCTTGACCACGCCTGGGGTTTCAAACGAACAAACAAAACCTCGTTTGGGCTATTTTTAACCACCAGAGGAGTCACTCCTTGACTGAATTATAGATCGATTTCACGGCAACGTAAACACGTGGACTCTTGGCACAATGGAGAGATACAAGCTGTCGTCGTCTACATTAACTTTTTATTTTCTGGGGGGGGGGGGGGGGGGCGACAGTTGGCTGATGCTGAAGCAATGTATTCCTGGACACTGTGTGTTATCTTGTTGTCAAATCTGTCCATCTCTCCTGCATTCTCTTTCTCTCTCTCTCTCTCTCTCTCTCTGTCTGTTTTTCTCTTTTTCTCTCTTTATCTCTCTCTATTTTTATACCGCTCTCTCTCTTTCTTTCTCTTCTCTCTCCCTCTCTCTCTTTCTCTTTTTCTCTCTTTTTCTACATCTCTTTCTCTTTTTCTCTCTTTTTCTACCTCTCTCTATTTTTTATCTTTCTTTCCCTCTTTCTCTCTCTCTCTCTCTTCTCTTTTTTCTCTCTCTTTTTCTCTCTCTCTTTTCCCCTCTCTCTCTCTTTCTCTCTCATCTCTCTATCTCTCTCTCCTTCTCTCTCTCGTACACCGTCTCTATTAATTTTCTTTCGTTTGGGTTTTTTCCCCTCTCACTCAAGCGTTCAATTACCCATCTAACATGTCTAAGACCTCTTCACATTCACCTTTGCCTCTTAAACTATTGTCTAATGGATTACTTTCGTTCATTTTAATCCAATGAGTTCAAAGGTCAAAATTAAAACATTGAGATTATATTATAGAATCTCTAACGGTTCTCAGTACGGAGATTCACCACACACCCTAACGCACTAGAGAATGTAGGCAGCTGCACTTTATGATGTGATAAGTTATATCAGACATCAAAATGTGCACTTTATGAGTTTGAAATATTGACAAGACCACAGTTGAGATGCTCAGAGTTTCGTTTAAAACTTGACTTGTTGTCACGCTTTTAAAACAAAAGTGTCAAGTGAGGTGGAAATGTGATGGGGGGGGGGAGAGGACAGAGGAGGAAAAGGGAGAAGCAGGACAAATGAGCAGTGGGGGGACAAGGAGGTGCCTCTCGAATAGGCTGAGTTCTTAAATTGTATCCATCCAAATTAATTTATTTTCATTAGATTTTTCCAAGATGGCCACAGATAAAATGTGCGTGTGTGTGTCTCGTCGTGTTTGTGTGCGTGCGTTTCTTCTCAATGCCATAGGTACAAGTAATGAAAGAGAAATGAAATTTGAGCCCGTGACGCCATGGGACATACAAGGACTGACACGTTCTAAGAGCGTCATTGGTCTGTGCCCTGGGGGCGCTCTCCCGATATCAGATCTTAACTTAATGATCAACTGTTTCGACCGTGTACCGTACGGGGTGTGGACGTAAGATATGTACTTACCGTCTTTGTGGACTGTTGGCGTGCAATTAGTTTTGTTGTTGTTTTTCAAATGGAAGAACGTTGTATCGCAGTGTTGTTCCTGATACGGCCATGCTGAAGCAGAGGGACGCTGGTTATAGGAACGGGACCTTCCAACATAGTGATGTTCCTGATACGGCCATGCTGAAGCAGAGGGACGCTGGTTATAGGAACGGGACCTTCCAACATAGTGATGTTCCTGATACGGCCATGCTGAATCATAAGGACGCTGGTTATAGGAACGGGACCTTCCAACATAGTGATGTTCCTAATACGGAAATGCTGAATCATAAGGACGCTGGTTATTGGAACAAGACCTTCCAACATAGTGATGTTCCTAATACGGAAATGCTGAATCATAGGGACGCTGGTTATTGGAACGGGACCTTCCAACATACTGATGTTCCTAATACGGCCATGCTGAAGCAGAGAGACGCTTTTATAGGAACGGGACCTTCCAAACTAAAGGTATAGCAAAGTTGAGTCGTCGGAATATAATGTCCGCCCGGGACTTAATGTTGGGATGGATTTTTTTATAATGAGTAAACAAAGCCCTTGGGTAATAATTTAAAGCAGTTTTTTTTTTATATTTTTTTTTTACAAAGTTGAAATTTATTATGTAAACAAAGAAACCGCAATGTAGCAAAAAAGGTGGAGGGGTGTGTTATGGTGGGTGGTGGTGGGTGTAGGATATCAGCATCCCGTCTTTAACTTTTTTGTGACAACAACATTTTTCTCTGATGGCACATTTAATAAGTATTTTCTAAGAAGGCAATCTATATGGCCACACGGCCGAGCAGTAGTTGTAAGGTTTACTCTGACGAAGAAAACAAATCCTTAGTTGTATCTCAATGTTTTATTGATTAAAAATGGTCCCTCTCGAGCCCCCAAGGCAATCCGTTCTTTTCATTAGTAATGTGCATTTGAAAGACAAATAAGATGTCTGTCTCGGACTCGGTTTTGTAATATTAGGTGAGGAATGATTTTACTGTATCAAGTGAGGGCTGTTTCCACTGTAACAATGGGGGCTGTTTCTACTGTATCAAGTGAGGTATAATTCTACTGTAACAAAGGAGTGATGTTTCTACTGTAACAATGGAGGGATGTTTCTACTGTATCAAGGGAGGGATGTTTCTACTGTATCAAGTGAGGGGTGTTTCTACTGTATCAAGTGAGCCCCTGTTTCTACTTTATCAAATCTATGCAAACTTTGCTTTTTTAAAAATGTTTATATAACATTTTAGAAAGAAACATTTTTTATAATTGTTATTTTTACTTTATTTTTCATTAAATTCAAACATGTTTGATTAATAACATATTAATTATTTTTATCATCACAAATCACGTGATGTTTTAGCAAGGAGTTCAGAAGGAGACATCTGAAATAACGGAGTCGGAGGTCAGCCACGATCTTGCTGCAGTACAGACACCTGCAAGCTGCGGTCCAAGGACCACTTATCTCATCCACCACAACCACTGATGTCTAAACCATCCTTAAGACACCAGCTGGCCTCCAGATTATACAGTCTAAGCCAGTGTGCTGCCCAACTCAGACCTTATCTATTTTTCTCTTACGAGACAGAGATTTTGCCTGAGCCACATGTACTTTACTCATCACTAAGTCTCGGGGCGCTCATCACTAAGTCTCGGGGCGCTCATCACTTAGTCCCGGGGCGCTCATCACTTAGTCCCAAGGCGTTATTCACTTAGTCCCGGGGCGTTCATCACTTAGTCCCGAGGCGTTCATCACTTAGTCCCGGGGAGTTCATCACTTAGTCCCGGGACGCTCGTCACTTAGTCCCGAGGCGCTCATCACTTAGTCCCGGGGCGCTCATCACTTAGTCCCGGGGCGCTCATCACTTAGTCCCGGGGCGCTCATCACTTAGTCCCGGGGCGCCCATCACTTCGTCCCGGGACGCTCATCACTTAGTCCC
>CAXITT010000038.1:2165973-2177040 GCA_964033795.1 Lymnaea stagnalis
GTGATGGGAGGAGTGGGGATGGGAGGAGTGGTGATGGGAGGAGTGGTGATGGGAGGAGTGGTGATGGGAGGAGTGGTGATGGAAGGAGTGGTGATGGAAGGAGTGGTGATGGGAGGGGGGTCTTTATATGATGAGTGGTGATGGAAGGGTGCATCAGTTCACCCTCCCCCACCCCCCACCCCCCCCAACCCGTCTACACTGCACGAGCTCACTACCTAACCATGCCTTGATAATCAGATCGAATACTTCCAGTGTCTTGGGAATTAAGATTGCATCGCTCGTCTTCCACACGATTCAACTGTTGAGATGAGGTCATAGACAGAACGCCTCAAATAAACATTTCAACTATCGATCAAACAAGATCCCGAGAACACAAGCAACGATATCTTCTCTAGACTGCTTCAAATGGTGGCGATAAATTACACACACAAGATTGGGAACGCTACTTGAGTTACAAGATATAGCTCTTTATGTAATCTGTAGTAGTATCAGAGATTTTTCAGACATAATCAGACAGTGTATTTGGGAACGTGTATTTGCGACCACGTTTTTTGGGACCACGTTTTTGGGACCACGTTTTTGGGACCACGTTTTTGGGACCGTGTAATTGGGACCGTGTAATTGGGACCGTGTGATTGGGACCGTGTGATTGAGACCGTGTAATTGGGACCGTGTAATTGGGACCGTGTAATTGGGACCGTGTAATTGGGACCGTGTATTAGGGACCGTGTATTAGGGACCGTGTATTAGGGACCGTGTATTAGGGACCGTGTATTAGGGACCGTGTATTAAGGACCATGTATTTGGGACCACGTATTAGGGATCGTGTAATAGGGACCGTGTATTTTGGACCGTTCTACTCCTCATCTTACTGTGAATTTGTTAACATGACCGTGATATTTGGACAGTTTTATATTGCAATATATATGATCCTTTTTTGTTTTTCCATCATGAATAAAATCTAAACAACGTATTTCGGTCCGAGGCACTGCGATGGAAACAGTTCTTCACTATCGGTCATTTAGACTTGAGACCAAGTGGACCAACCAGACATGAACTTACACTTACCTGAAGACTAATTCCCTCAAACGTTCGTTATGACTTCTGTCCTTTCTGAGTTTCAAGCGAACTAAACCAAGGAAGTGTGGGCCAAAACAAAATGTCTTTTCTTTCAAAATAACAGTCATGTGCCATGTATGGCTGAAATATGGGTTAGCTAGAGACCAAAGGTATGGCTGAAATCTAGGTTAGCCAGAGACCAAAGGTATGGCTGAAATCTTGGGTTAGCCAGAGACCAAAGGTATGGCTAAAATCTGGGTTAGCCAGAGACTAAAGGTTTTTTTTTTTTCAAAAACGTTGTAGACACGCCCTCCCCCCCCACCCTCATTTTTCACAAAAATAAGTTATGCTAAAAAATATGGGTTAGCTAGAGACCAAAGGTATGGCTGAAATCTAGGTTAGCCAGAGACCAAAGGTATGGCTGAAATCTTGGGTTAGCCAGAGACCAAAGGTATGGCTAAAATCTGGGTTAACCAGAGACTAAAGGTTTTTTTTTTTTTCAAAAACGTTGTAGACACGCCCTCCCTCCCCACCCTCATTTTTCACAAAAATAAGTTATGGTAAAAAAATGACCTGTTCCAAATTTTGTGAAAATGTCATTTGGCCTACCGGAGTACTCAAAGGTCAATCTCCGTCACCAGTGTGCCAATTTTCATACAGGTGGGGGTTCGAAAGAAGAGTATTAAAAAAAAAAGAAAAAAAGTCAAATCGCCAGTAACAGCTCAGGTCGCTTTCACCTCCCCCTCCCCCCTCCTCCAGCCGCACACTTCTAGAGTACAACCCCCACCGCTTCATTTCACTCCATCCAACACATGAACATCTCCCGGCCATTACGTCTGCCATGATGTAAGAGAAAAGTGTACTCTAAAGACGGGCATTTAGCGTATTTCATATGTGCTTTGTTGTATCGGAGGTAGCATTGTATCGGAGGTAGCATTGTATCGGAGGTAGCATTGTATCGGATGTAGCATTGTATCGGAGGTAGCATTGTATCGGAGGTAGAGTTGTAGCGAATGTAGAATAGTAGTGGTACGTAACAGTCGCATTATATCGGAGGTATTGAAGGTTGAATTGTAGCGAAGTTAGAATTGTATCGAAGATAGCATAGCATTGTATCGAAGGTAGAATTGCAGCGAAGGTAGAATGGTATTGAAGAGAGCATTGCATTGTATCGAAGGTTAGAATGTAACCAAGGTAGAGTTGTAGTGAAGATAGCATATCATTGTATCGAAGGTAGAATTGTATCGAAGGTAGAATTGTGGCGAAGGTAGAATTGTATCGAAGATAGCATTGTATCGAATGTAGAATTGTAGCGAAGGTAGAATTGTAGCGAAGGTAGCATAGCATTGTACCGAAGGTAGCATAGTATTGTATCGAATGTAGCATTTTATCGAAGGTAGAATTGTAGCGAAGGTAGAATTGTGGCGAAGGTAGAATTGTAGCGAAGGTAGAATTGTAGCGAAGGTAGAATTGTAGCGAAGGTAGAATTGTAGCGAAGGTAGAATTGTGGCGAAGGTAGAATTGTGGCGAAGGTAGAATTGTGGCGAAGGTAGAATTGTGGCGAAGGTAGAATTGTGGCGAAGGTAGAATTGTGGCGAAGGTAGAATTGTAGCGAAGGTAGAATTGTAGCGAAGGTAGAATTGTAGCGAAGGTAGCATTTTATCGAAGGTGGCATTGTATAGACGGTAGGGTTTTTATGCTTTGCTTAAGGATAGTGTCGACCAGTAAAACAAATATTTTAACTAAAAAGCAGCGGTGGATTTTAGTACGGGGGGGGGGTGTGGTATCATCTGACTAGGCCACTCCACCAAACCTCCCACCCAAATCTTTTAACTTTTCCTTGTTTACATTCTAATTACAAAATCAGCCCAGAGCTACGAGTTGCTACACAAAAGCAGGTTGCATGCAACGTGCCAACATTTTCACACATATCTTGCACCAATGCAATATCCTTCATGTCAGCTATAAACCGAATTTCATTTCCGATCTCGTTAAGATTCACTGTAGAGTACTTTTTTAACTCTTCGATTCCCATTGATCCGTATATTTTTCAGCGTTGTTAATATTTGAAAACCGCAACTGAAACATACCCTTAGTTGTCAACTTATACTAGACAGGGGAAAACATTTTAAAGGTAAGCATCGCTCGCCTATTTTTATAATGAGTTAACTCCGTCAGTTTTAGCATTACTCACCTATTTTTATAATGAATTAACTCCATCAGCTTCAAGCGTGTGATTTAATGACTGCACCATCCAATAAAGTAATCATATAACTACAATGTTAAAGGCGCTTGGTCTGACTTGTTAGTGTCCCAAGTTATCTTGGTCGATGAATGAATGCAGCAACGTGATCACATAAGGGCATAATGTAAGGGCAGCATCAACTTTGAATACTTTTGGGACTTAACGTAAGGACAGTATCAACTATGAATACCTGGAGACTTAATGTAAGGACAGTCTCAACTATGAATACCTGGAGACTTAATGTTAGGACAGTCTCAACTATGAATACCTAGGGACTTAATGTTAGGACAGTCTCAACTATGAATACCTAGGGACTTAATGTTAGGACAGTCTCAACTATGAATACCTGGAGACTCAATGTTAGGACAGTCTCAACTGTGAATACCTGGAGACTTAATGTAAGGACAGTCTCAACTATGAATACCTGGAGACTTAATGTAAGGACAGTCTAAACTATGAATACCTGGAGACTTAATGTAAGGACAGTCTCAACTATGAATACCTGGAGACTTAATGTAAGGACAGTCTCAACTATGAATACCTAGGGACTCTGCGTAATGACAGCATCAATTAAAAACATATGGGGACTTAATGCAACGACGGCATCAACCATTTACACATACGGGCAATACGTTAAAACAATAGCATCATTACAACAGTTCAAGGGTCACCGCAACAACCCCAATCACTTACACTCTGAAGTCACTGATACTGAAAAGACGTGTGTCCTTGTATTATGAAAAGAATGACACCATCACATGGAAGAGACACGTGTCGCACGATCTCCCTAAACCTAAGCACACAATTTCTTGAGCTACGCCTGTGAAATCAGATCATATTATCCACCCATGGAAAGCACACACTTTTAATCAACCAGATATACAAAGACGACAGCATCTCAGCCACAATCCCAGATGTCTCGCTCCTATTTGAACACAAACAAAAAAAATCACACTTTAATCCCATCAATACGATATGAGGTGTCCTTCCGGGGGGCGGGGCATCTAGCGCTTTCAACGGTTTCAACCTCCCCGATTTCTACACTGCATCAATCCCGTAACGAGAATTTGATTTATTTTATTTTTCAGAGAGGGCTTCTGGTATGTGTGTGTGTGTGGTGCTACTGTGTGTGAGTCTATGGGGTTGGGTGGTGTGTGTGTGGGGTGGTGTGTGTGTGGGGGGGTCTGGGTGGGTGTGCGTGGATTGGTGCGGGTGGGTGAGTGTGGGTGGAGGGATGTGGGGGGCGGGGACGTGAGTGATAGGTTGTGAGGTGAAAAAGGGGGCCACTAGGAAAGTGGGAGGTCTAGCTGACACGTTGTAAATATGCGACTGGGTATCCGATGGGGACGCTCAGATCAAACACACACGACTTCTAGTAACTCTTACTGCCATGCGTCTTGTCGACGTATCAACGTAATATCGGCAACTACGTAGAAAAATGTTTTATCATTTGTTTTACGCTAACCCTTAAGACACCGAACAAATGATTTCATTGTAGCGAGCTGGTTGGGCGAGTGTGGGGGTGAAAAGATCATCCTAATCTAAATATGTTCATACTCACCTCTGATATATCCCATCAGCTGGAGAGCGTGAGAATAATGAATCACTGACACAGAGCTTAATGAACCTTAATTTTTTTTTAAATTTTACTGTTTAATTTATTTTAAAGAAATCTAAAGACTGTGTATATTGCTAGCACACTTTAAATGATGTCATCATTTCACATGACATCTGGATGTGTTTAAAAGTTATATCCGTAAAGGTCGGTCATCCTGCATCTCGTCAAGACATTTCTCTTTTGCTAAAAAATAATAAATCTGTTTTTCCCCCTTTTAAAAAAAAATCTTGATAAGACACATCTCACATCTCATCTAGTTCTAGCTTTCACAATCCACCTCCATTATCATTGTACTACTACTTATCGCCTCTTATATAGCTACTAGAATCGTTTCGTCTTTGTAGTGTAAGCAAAACTCTCAAAGATTTAAGACGTGTGAAAGGCGTCCGTACAGCAACAACAGGATCACGACTCACCCTTTGACTGTGATCTCAAGTCAGCCTTTCCATTCCTGTGAATCAATAACCTTGTCTAATAGAGGGCCGGTTAGCTTTCGTTGTTGTTTTAATGGCCGCCTGTACCCCCCCACGGCGTCTTCTGACTCTACCAAGTTATCTCTTCCGGGTCAACACACGCCGTCCAGCTACCGCGCAAGATACCGTAGAAAGAAGAAAGACAAGATCAAGTCACCACTCCCTGCCAAGATACCGTAGAAAGAAGAAAGACAAGATCAAGTCACCACTCCCTGCCAAGATACCGTAGAAAGAAGAAAGACAAGATCAAGTCACCACTCCCTGCCAAGATACCGTAGAAAGAAGAAAGACAAGATCAAGTCACCACTCCCTGCCAAGATACCGTAGAAAGAAGAAAGACAAGATCAAGTCACCACTCCCTGCCAAGATACCGTAGAAAGAAGAAAGACAAGATCAAGTCACCACTCCCTGCCAAGATACCGTAGAAAGAAGAAAGACAAGATCAAGTCACCACTCCCTGCCAAGATACCGTAGAAAGAAGAAAGACAAGATCAAGTCACCACTCCCTGCCAAGATACCGTAGAAAGAAGAAAGACAAGATCAAGTCACCACTCCCTGCCAAGATACCGTAGAAAGAAGAAAGACAAGATCAAGTCACCACTCCCTGCCAAGATACCGTAGAAAGAAGAAAGACAAGATCAAGTCACCACTCCCTGCCAAGATACCGTAGAAAGAAGAAAGACAAGATCAAGTCACCACTCCCTGCCAAGATACCGTAGAAAGAAGAAAGACAAGATCAAGTCACCACTCCCTGCCAAGATACCGTAGAAAGAAGAAAGACAAGATCAAGTCACCACTCCCTGCCAAGATACCGTAGAAAGAAGAAAGACAAGATCAAGTCACCACTCCCTGCCAAGATACCGTAGAAAGAAGAAAGACAAGATCAAGTCACCACTCCCTGCCAAGATACCGTAGAAAGAAGAAAGACAAGATCAAGTCACCACTCCCTGCCAAGATACCGTAGAAAGAAGAAAGNTTCCTCCACAGACCCCTTCCCTCCACAGTCCCCTTTCCTCCCCAGACCCCTTCCCTCCACAGACCCCTTTCCTCCACAGACCCCTTTCCTCCACAGACCCCTTCCCTCCACAGACCCCCTCTGGAATCCAATCTCCTTTAATATCGTGGACCCGGCTCAGCTTGTCTCTGGGTCATGGAGGCAAAACGGTGATATTATTTTCTATCGACCTTCAGGAACGTACAAATTAAATTTGCTCAGCAGAATGGCTTCTGTAAGTCTTTTGGTGGTGTCTCGTGTGTGTGTGTGTGACTTTTGGGGGTGGTGTGGGGGCTGGTGGGTTGGGGTCGTCAAACATCGAAATACTGTTGGTGTGCGGTTAGAAAGCCGAATGCCACGTTGCATTATTTTGTGAGAAGTATTAACAAATGGAAATACATTATCGGAGCGTGTGACGTCGGATCCATGGATTTATAGTCGTGGACATGGAGTCGAATTACTTTTGTCAATTTTTTTTTGTTGTTTTTTTGTTGCTGCCCTTAACATATCACAGGACATCAATTGAACTTTAAAAAAAAAATCTTTTATTTTAACTTGGCTTTTGTTCGTGTCAAACCAGCCACACACCACCACCCCACCCCCCCACCCCCAAAAAGCAGTTTTTCCTCCCTGTTTTTCAAGGGGCAGATGAAGGAGATGTGATTTTGCTGATTTCACGCAATAAAATTCCCGATAACTGCGCCCAATAAGATCTTTAAAAAAAAAAGAAAAGTCACAAGTGTGTTTGGTGCGTAATATTTTCTTTTCTTCTTCTAAAACAGTTGGTGAAACGGTTGGTGAAATAGTCGGTGAAATGTTGGTGAAATGGTCGGTGAAATGGTCGGTGAAATGGTCGGTGAAATGATCGGTGAAATGGTCGGTGACAAAGTCGTTGAAACTGTCGTTGAAACGGTCGGTGAAACGGTCGGTGAAACGGTCGATGAAACGGTTGGTGAAACGGTCGGTGAAACGGTCGGTGAAACGGTCGATGAAACGGTTGGTGAAACGGTTGGTGAAACGGTCGGTGAAACGGTCGGTGAAATGGTCGGTGAAATAGTCAATGAAATGTCGGTGAAATATTTGGTGAAATGGTCTGTGAAATGGTCGTTGAAATGGTCGTTGAAATGGTCGTTGAAATGGTCGGTGAAATGGTCGGTGAAATGGTCGGTGAAATGGTCGGTGAAATAGTTGGTGAAATAGTTGGTGAAATAGTTGGTGAAATAGTTTTATGAAATAGTTGGTGAAATAGTTGGTGAAATAGTCGGTGAAATAGTCCTTGAAATAGTCGGTGAAATAGTTGGTGAAATAGTTGGTGAAATAGTTGGTGAAATAGTTGGTGAAATAGTTGGTGAAATAGTCGGTGAAATAGTCGGTGAAATAGTTGGTGAAATAGTTTGCGAAATAGTTGGTGAAATAGTCGGTGAAATAGTCGGTGAAATAGTTGGTGAAATAGTCGGCGAAATAGTTGGTGAAATAGTTGGTGAAATAGTCGGTGAAATAGTCGGTGAAATAATTGGTGAAATAGTCGGTGAAATAGTCGGTGAAAAAGTCGGTGAAATAGTCGGTGAAATATTCGGTGTAATAGTTGGTGAAATAGTCGGCGAAATAGTCCTTGAAATAGTCGGTGAAATAGACGACGAAATAGTTGGTGAAATAGTCGGTGAAATAGTCGGCGAAATAGTCGGTGAAATAGTCGGTGAAATAGTCGGCGAAATAGTCGGCGAAATAGTCGGCGAAATAGTCGGTGAAATAGTTGGTGAAATAGTCGGTGAAATAGTTGGTGAAATAGTCCTTGAAATAGTCGGCGAAATAGTCGGTGAAATAGTTGGTGAAATAGTCGGTGAAATAGTTTGTGAAATAGTCCTTGAAATAGTCGGTGAAATAGTCGGTGAAATAGTCGGTGAAATATTCGGTGAAATATTCGGTGAAATAGTCGGTGAAATAGTCGGCGAAATAGTCGGTGAAATAGTTGGGGAAATATTCGGTGAAATAGTTGGTGAAGTAGTCCTTGAAATAGTCGGTGAAATAGTCGGTGAAATAGTCGGTGAAATAGTTTGTGAAATAATCGGTGAAATAGTCGGTGAAATAGTCGGTGAAATAGTAGTTGAAATAGTCGGTGAAATAGTCGGTGAAATAGTCGGTGAAATAGTCGGTGAAATGGTCGGTGAAATGGTCGGTGAAATAGTCGGTGAAATAGTCGATGAAACAGTCGATGAAATAGTTGGTGAAATAGTTGGTGAAATAGTCGGTGAAATAGAAGTTGAAATAGTCGGTGAAATAGTCGGTGAAATAGAAGTTGAAATAGTCGGTGAAATAGTCGGTGAAATAGTCGGTGAAATAGTGGTGAAATAGTCTGTGAAATAGTAGTTGAAATAGTTGGTGAAATAGTCGGTGAAATAGTTGGTGAAATAGTTGGTGAAATAGTTGGTGAAATAGTTGGTGAAATAGTTGGTGAAATAGTTGAAATAAATCTACGGTGTCGAAGCGGGTAGGTCGTTAGAATATTAATGTAATCAGGGACGTCAAAAAATATGCGGTTAAACATTGACGATTGTACATTTGATAAAGGATGTACACGAAACACATTACTCTTAGGGGTTGTGAAATGTCCTGCTCAATCGAATACATGTATCATTTTTCACTAATTTCACTTTACTATAAACAATGTTACAGAATTTCGCTTATTTTTTATTATTTTTTTTAACAGAGTGTGACAGAATGTGAGAAAGGGTAACACATTTAGACAGGTTTTGTATGTCTCCAGCGTAAGTTTCGCTGCTTGCAAAATAGGGCTCTTGTTTTTTTTTTTTTTTGGTTTTTTTTTAGCTTTCCTCAATAATAAACCCTAATGACGTCATATAATGCGTCTTTACAAAAAAAAAAATGTATCACAACTGCAAACAGACCGGGCTATTCCTGAGGTGGGACTTGTCACACAAGAATAAAGCTTTTCTATTTCTGGTATGTCAGCTGAATGGATGAATCAGGAAAGGCGCTGTGGGAATTGTGCTTAGAGTGTGTGTGTAAACGGTTCATGCATCACTGACACAAGGGGATACTTGGGGTTGGGTTGGGGGGAAGGGGGGGGTGTACAGAAACACACGTAGGCCGAACAAGCAAGTTTGAATGTTTACCTGTTAATTTAATATAATTCAAACATTCTGAAACAAGGATCATTATGCTTTGACATAAGGGGAATGTATCTAGGTGTTTTTTTTTAAAGGTGCCAGAAGTTATCCGGCCATTCAAATGCGCGTGTTGCACAAAGCTTAAAGTCCAATAAAACGTGTACTTATTAAATCAGTGGTCCTCAACTTTCCTAACGCCGCGACCCTTTGATACAGTTCCTCGTGTTGTGGCGACCCCCAAACCATGACAGTATTTTTGTTTCTTTTTCATAAATACGTGTTTTCCTATGGTCTTAGGCGACCCCTGCGTGATGAGCGTTTGACCCTCCCCCCCACCCCCAAGAGGTCACGACCCACAGGTTGACAACCGCTGTATTTAATGGCGTTAGTTTTTTTTCCTAAAAGTGCGGGTATCTTTCATCGTGTGTGGGAACCTGTTGTCAGCCAACCAACCCACGTGATGAACAGACCTCTTCAATTTGACAACAGCCTTGCACACACCCACACCACACCCCACCCCCATACACATCCACACATTAAAGTAAAAAGCTGATTTATCTTAATAATACAAGGAAAACAATCCAGCGAGCAGATCTATCCTGATAAACAATAGATTGGCTTATTATTTCAGTGGCGATCTGTTTTGTTTTTCGTTGTTTTTTTCATCCCACACTTTTGAAAACCCCCCGAAGAGTCAATAAGTTATCACTAATTTGTGTTTGGACGAATGTTTTGTTTTGTTTGTGGGATGACACGCCAGCTCTTGACAGTCTCGGTATTTTTAAAAGTATTGAAGAAGTCTTCGGAAACAGCGATTTTAATTTTTTTTTTTATTTTGGTGCGCGGGAATTTGGGTGGAGGGGGGTGTGCAGTTGAATGGTGCTTAAGGTGTGACAGAAACCTCAAAACATGGGGGGTGTTACGCACTGACTTGTATTGGGAGAAAGTAATCTCCTATTTTAATTTTAATTTGGCTCGATGTAATCAGTGCCTAACAAAGGACGATACCGTAGAATCAACAAAGATTAAAGATACGACCCAAAACAATTTCTAGTTACAATTTATTAAGATTTATTATTTCTTAAGATAATTACAAAAATAAAATAAAATTACAATCTTCAACTTACAGTATGGTAGATCTCGTACCGGTACACATTTAATACCATTAGAAATAATGATGCCAATAAATAATGCGAAATAAACACATATACGTAGGAGCACACAAATACACAAAGAATAAAACACGCCTCGTAATGTTAAGAAAATCTATGTGAAAAATCTCCGTCTGTTGTGCCTGTCAATCCCTTATATAGGTGGATCTACCGACGCCTAAGCCCTGCCTACTACAAGCTACATGACATTTCGAGAAAAATCCCGTTTATTCTACAAAACACTACTTGGAACAGATTAATTATTTTTAGTGGCTGGCGGTGTAAATAAGAATACTTCAAAGGCCTAAGCCACACCCCTTTGTGAACACAGCGTCTCATGCGGGGTCAATCAGAGGGCACGTACGAGAAATATTGTGTAAACAAGCTCTCTGTAACAGT
>CAXITT010000038.1:2207053-2246026 GCA_964033795.1 Lymnaea stagnalis
TGTCAGACAACCCCGACAACTAAGGTGTCAGACAACCCCGACAACTCAGGTGTCAGACAACCCTGACAACTAAGGTGACAGACAACTACGACAACTAAGGTGTCAGACAACCCCGACAACTAAGATGTCAGACAACCCCGACAACTAAGATGTCAGACAACCCCGACAACTAAGATGTCAGACAACCCCGACAACTAAGGTGTCAGACAACCCCGACTCTGAGAAGTGAGACACTAGACCTTTCAAAGACGTAAATGTGTCCATTACACACGTTAGAAAAGAAATACTTATAACAAATACTGAACATCTAATTACATAATAAGAAATACTTTAGAATATTTAACTTTTTTTTTTTTAAATTAAAAATTCCACAAACTAACCTTACAATTATAGAATTTTCAGGGGGAAAACCCGAGGCGCTGTAGCAGCAAACGTTATTTAGTCATTTTATTTCTGCCGTTGACTGTCCATTAGTTTCCATGTTAATTTTTTACACTTTCTTAAAATTTCTCAATCGGTTTATAGAGGTACATACTCTCCTACTAACGTCAATTTAATTTACCTGTATTCCTTCTTTTTTTTTTTTTTTTTTTTTTTTTTTTTTTTTTTTTTTTTTTTTTTTTTTTTTTTTTTTTTTTTTTTTTTTTTTTTTTTTTTTTTTTTTTTTTTTTTTCTTTTTCATTATTTTTAAATTTACCTGTATTCCTTCTTTTTTTTTTTTTTTTTTTTTTTTTTTTTTTTTTTTTTTTTTTATTTTTTTTTTTAATAATTTTTTTTTTTTTTTTTATTTTTTTTTTTTTTTTTTTTTTAATAACAATTTTTTTTTTTTTTTTTTTTTTTTTTTTTTTTTTTTTTTTTTTTTTTTTTTTTTTTTTTTTTTCTTATTCCTTAGACTGTATGTATCAATACATATTTTGTTCTGTTAAGATTCTCTGCATAATTTTTATACAGTACCAATATTTATATTCTTTCACTTCCTGTAATCCTACTTCCGGCAACTACATAGGAGATCTCCAAAAGTTGTTGTTTTTTTTACTGTCCCTTGTTACTTAATGTTCTACTTCTATTTGTTTTGTTGGCTGATGAAGGCTCCAAACTGAAACGTCCAAATCTTTTGTCCTGTCTATTTATTCAAGTTTAACATACCTTGTTCTTATAGTTCATTTATATCGGGGACCTCTTTGTACCCTTTATAAAACGATCTTTATCTCATTTCAATCAACGCTATTAAAAAATATATATATTAACGCTGGTATAATACCGAAAAATAAACATATTGCAATTTTTAAAACCTTTACATTAACTTCGCTTTTGTTCCAGTGTTTCGGGCACAATCTTCGGAAGGCTGGATGACCCACTTCCCGTCAACCTATCGAGCTGAAACTTGACACACAGACTCGTTGCCGATAAAACACATTCTGTCTCATTTCAGCCCCCCCCCCCTGCAACCGACCTCCAAAAAGTCTGTTTTTCAGAGGGAAGATGAATGAAACATGGCTTATTCAAGACGACCGTGGTTTTTTTGGTGTGGAGATTAATTGTGCAGCTTTTGGATATGTGACGTTGGGTTTTTAAATTTATATTTTTGTCTATTAGGCATTACATTCACAATGTTTGATAAAAAAAAAATCATTCCCATACCAAAAATCAGTTGCTACAGTCACAATAATAATAAATCCAATGCCGTACAATGACATAAATGCAAACAGAAATACATATAAAGGATTCATACAAAAAAAAATATTTTTTTAAGGGGGTGTTTAAATATCAGTCTATAAAAAGTACACATATTGAGGATGTATTAGCTGTATGAGATCACTCTTCACGCGTGCTCCACTAAATATCTAGTTTTATCTGGGAGTTTAGTCAAAACAACCACAATGTTAAACTCCAGTATATATTTGATTGGTTTATTAAGTCATCAGATTCTACACACGTTCCTACATCGCTGTAAACCGAATTAAACACAAGTCCGTTTCTCCCATTAGAAATGAAACTTTAATCTATAAATATGTCCAACAGGCTGTACATTTAATCAACACATGTGTGACACACCTACAGGGAAATTATAAGAGAGAATATTAATCGAGAAAATCTACAAAGTTCTGGCTACGACGGATAAGCACGTACGTAAATAAAAATAGACAGCGACGAGGCCATAACAGGCAATTCAGGCTCATACCAGCAAGAAGCCAGTGTAGGAGTTGCTCGTTCCTGCCCAAGACAATCAGGGACTGGAACAATTTTTCAAAAGGAACGGTTGAGGCGACAACACTAGACACATTTGTGTCTATTGCCTCAAGCCTTCAAACCCCTAGTGCATGATTTCCTCACAAAGTGGCACTCGAAATCAGTGAAATTTCCTCATCAACACCAGGCACAGAAACATTGCAAATCCCATCTACATGCATAGGAGCCAAAATGATCAAATAAATTGATCGTGGGCCCTTAAGATATAGAAGAAGAAGACGTCATAATTACCATACAAATACGTCAACAAGTAAAATGCGGGAAAGAGTTCATTAACTAATAAATAACTTAAAAACACAGTGCACAATAAACACAATATCCAATGCGCAACTATCATTAGTGAACTCCCATACTCGACACAATTCTTGCACCTGGACAACTGCTGCACGTACAACTGTAGCAACTAGAGAGCCCCCACATAAAAATCACGTAACGGACAACTCATACTCATACGACCCCAACACATTACTAAAATCCTACAGCCGGGCTACCGTAATCTCATGTAACCACACCACTGGCTTTGCAAACAACGGCAAAAGCCGATAATTCAAAGTACCTCGCAGCTGGCCGCGCTAACAACCAAACCAATGACATGTCATGCAACCACCACTGACATCTCCAGCAAGCACACAACTGACATTTCCAACAGGCACACCACTGACAGTTTCAACAAGCACACCACTGACAGTTCCGGCAAGCACACCACTGACAGTTCCAACAAGCACACTACTGCTGGTTCCAGCAGGCACGCAACTGACAGTTCTAAGAGCACACCACTGACAGTTCAGACAAACACACCATTGACAGTTCAGGCAAGCACATCACTAACAGTTCCAACAAGCACACTACTGCTGGTTCCAGCAGGCACGCAACTGACAGTTCCAGGAGCACACCACTGACAGTTCCAGCAAGCACACCACTGACAGTTCCCGCAAGCACACCACTGACAGTTCCAACAAGCACACCACTGACAGTTCCAACAAACACATCACTGGCAGTTCCAACAAGCACATCACTGACAGTTCAGGCAAGCACACCACTGACAGTTCAGGCAAGCACACCCCTGACAGTTCTGCAAGCACACCCATGACAGATCCAACAAGCACACCACTGACAGTTCAGGCAAGCACACCACTGACAGTTCTGCAAGCACACCCATGACAGATCCAACAAGCACACCACTGACAGTTCAGGCAAGCACACCCCTGACAGTTCTGCAAGCACACCCATGACAGATCCAACAAGCACACCACTGACAGTTCCAACAAGCACACCACTGACAGTTCCAACAACTGAAGAAGCTAAAGTCACTGCCACATTTGAGTTTGCCTCCAGATGTTGGCTGTCAAGTGTTGTTCCTTTAGTTAGTATTGATCTATTTTTTCACCGCGGTAATGCGGCAGCTATGCAGACAGTTTTACTCTCCTCAGCAGTAAATGGGTAATGCATTGTCTGATTGGAAGTGGCATGGGGTAACAATGGATTATATTTTACTTAATCAACCAAAGATATTTTTGGTCATAATTTGGATGATCAAGATCAGGGCTTCCCAAACTGGGGTAATCGGGGTGCGAGATAGCTTATAAGGGGGCGCTGGAAAAAGCCATTACAAGAACCTTGGAGTTATTGGCTATTAATTTATGATATAAATGTTAAGTATATTATATAATATATATAAATATATATATTCATTAATATCAAGATCAAGTAAAAGAGCCTTACGCACCATCCTGACGACAAAAGAGATCACCCCCTTTACCGCGACAACTCCAAATAATAAATTTCTCACCTTTAAAATAATGTCTTCGACGGTAACTTTGTATATTTAACACAGATATCAAACATTTAGTAGGCTAAATCTTTTTTCCATAACTTTGTATATTTAACACAGATATCAAACATTTAGTAGGCTAAATCTTTTTTCCATAACTTTGTATATTTAACACAGATATCAAACATTTAGTTGGCTAAATCTTTTTTCCATAACTTTGTATATTTAACACAGATATCAAACATTTAGTAGGCTAAATCTTTTTTCCATAACTTTGTATATTTAACACAGATATCAAACATTTAGTAGGCTAAATCTTTTTTCCATAAATTTGTATATTTAACACAGATATCAAACATTTAGTAGGCTAAATCTTTTTTCCATAACTTTGTATATTTAACACAGATATCAAACATTTAGTAGGCTAAATCTTTTTTCCATAACTTTGTATATTTAACACAGATATCAAACATTTAGTAGGCTAAATCTTTTTTCATAACTTTGTATATTTAACACATATATCAAACATTTAGTAGGCTAAATCTTTTTTCCATAACTTTGTATATTTAACACAGATATCAAACATTTAGTAGGCTAAATCTTTTTTCCATAACTTTGTATATTTAACACAGATATCAAACATTTAGTAGGCTAAATCTTTTTTCCATAACTTTGTATATTTAACACAGATATCAAACATTTAGTAGGCTAAATCTTTTTTCCATAACTTTGTATATTTAACACAGATATCAAACATTTAGTAGGCTAAATCTTTTTTCCATAACTTTGTATATTTAACACAGATATCAAACATTTCGTAGGCTAAATCTTTTTTCCATAACTTTGTATATTTAACACAGATATCAAACACTTAGTAGGCTAAATCTTTTTTCCATAACTTTGTATAATTAACACAGATATCAAACATTTAGTAGGCTAAATCTTTTTTCCATAACTTTGTATATTTAACACAGATTTCAAACATTTAGTAGGCTAAATCTTTTTTCCATAACTTTGTGTAATTAACACAGATATCAAACATTTAGTAGGCTAAATCTTTTTTCCATACTTTGTATATTTAACACAGATTTCAAACATTTAGTAGGCTAAATCTTTTTTCCATAACTTTGTATATTTAACACAGATTTCAAACATTTAGTAGGCTAAATCTTTTTTCCATAACTTTGTATAATTAACACAGATATCAAACATTTAGTAGGCTAAATCTTTTTTCCATAACTTTGTATAATTAACACAGATATCAAACATTTAGTAGGCTAAATCTTTTTTCCATAACTTTGTATAATTAACACAGATATCAAACATTTAGTAGGCTAAATCTTTTTTCCATAACTTTGTATATTTAACACAGATATCAAACATTTAGTAGGCTAAATCTTTTTTCCATAACTTTGTATATTTAACACAGATATCAAACATTTAGTAGGCTAAATCTTTTTTCCATAACTTTGTATATTTAACACAGATATCAAACATTTAGTAGGCTAAATCTTTTTTCCATAACTTTGTATATTTAACACAGATATCAAACATTTAGTAGGCTAAATCTTTTTTCCATAACTTTGTATATTTAACACAGATATCAAACATTTAGTAGGCTAAATCTTTTTTCCATAACTTTGTATATTTAACACAGATATCAAACATTTAGTAGGCTAAATCTTTTTTCCATAACTTTGTATATTTAACACAGATATCAAACATTTAGTAGGCTAAATCTTTTTTCCATAACTTTGTATATTTAACACAGATATCAAACATTTAGTAGGCTAAATCTTTTTTCCATAACTTTGTATATTTAACACAGATATCAAACATTGTGTAGGCTAAATCTTTTTTCCATAACTTTGTATAATTAACACAGATATCAAACATTTAGTAGGCTAAACCTTTTTTCCATAACTTTGTATATTTAACACAGATTTCAAACATTTAGTAGGCTAAATCTTTTTTCCGTAACTTTGTATATTTAACACAGATTTCAAACATTTAGTAGGCTAAATCTTTTTTCCATAACTTTGTATATTTAACACAGATATCAGACATTTAGTAGGCTAAATCTTTTTTCCATAACTTTGTATAATTAACACAGATATCAAACATTTAGTAGGCTAAATCTTTTTTCCATAACTTTGTATATTTAACACAGATTTCAAACATTTAGTAGGCTAAATCTTTTTTCCATAACTTTGTATAATTAACACAGATATCAAACATTTCGTAGGCTAAATCTTTTCTCCATAACTTTGTATATTTAACACAGATATCAAACATTTAGTAGGCTAAATCTTTTTTCCATAACTTTGTATTATTAACACAGATATCAAACATTTAGTAGGCTAAATCTTTTTTCCACCACTTTGTATATTTAACACAGATATCAAACATTTAGTAGGCTAAATCTTTTTTCCATAACTTTGTATATTTAACACAGATATCAAACATTTAGTAGGCTAAATCTTTTTTCCATAACTTTGTATAATTAACACAGATATCAAACATTTAGTAGGCTAAATCTTTTTTCCATAACTTTGTATAATTAACACAGATATCAAACATTTAGTAGGCTAAATCTTTTTTCCATAACTTTGTATATTTAACACAGATATCAAACATTTAGTAGGCTAAATCTTTTTTCCATAACTTTGTATATTTAACACATATATCAAACATTTAGTAGTCTAAATCTTTTTTCCATAACTTTGTATAATTAACACAGATTTCATAGATTTAGTACGCCAACATAATATCTGCAAAGTGGTGGAGATATTTAGTTATAAAACAACGAAAGGGGTTATAATCTATAGCAGTACGTGCCCCGCCATTTTTTATTCTCAGCCATTCATTATTAAAGGCTGGCGTCTGAGCTTAAGAAAAATTACACCCATCCCCTGGCAGAAATAGGACAAATAGCCTTGACGCCATGGCGTCCTCACCATCAATTATTGACGGGCGAGGTAGGAGATATTAATAGGGATGACAACATCAGGGCAACAGCGGCCCCCCTGCCCTGGCATAAACCTAGCGTACAAACAAAGACGTGCAGAGATTTTATCCGGCGCACTGATCCGCGTACTGACATTGTTTAACACACACTCCCCGTCGCATCCACTGACACTGTTTAAGACACACTCCCTGTCGCATCCACTGACACTGTTTAAGACACACTCCCCGTCGCATCAACTGACACTGTTTAAGACACACTCCCCGTCGCTTCCACTGACACTGTTTAAGACACACTCCCCGTCGCATCCACTGACACTGATTAAGACACACTCCCCGTCGCATCCACTGACACTGTTTAAGACACACTCCCCGTCGCATCCAACCGCGTCAGTTGTATGGCATTCCTATGCAAACGGACGGTCGCGAGTTTTTCTGATAGGTTATTGCTCAAGAAATAAAAACATTGAGACTTCTCATGAGTCAGCACCGTCGGCTAGACGGCCACATGTGAAACCGAGACTACAGAGGAGCTCCGCTGTAACGCACCCCGCTATAACATGAATCGAATGTACGTATAACGGCGGTCTTTGTACGGTGGTCGTTGTATCGTGATCGTTGTATCGTGATCGTTGTACGGTGGTCGTTGCATCGTGGTCTTTGTACGGTGGTCGTTGTACGGTGGTCGTTGTACGGTGGTCGTTGTATCGTGGTCGTTTTACGGTGGTCGTTTTACGGTGGTCGTTGTACGGTGGTCGTTGTACGGTGGTCGTTGTATCGTGGTCGTTGTATCGTGGTCGTTTTACGGTGGTCGTTTTACGGTGGTCGTTGTACGGTGGTCGTTGTACGGTGGTCGTTGTACCGTGGTCGTTGTATCGTGGTCGTTGTATGGTGGTCGTTGTACGGTGGTCGAGTGGTCGTTGGATCGTGGTCGTAGTACGGTGGTCGTTGTACGGTGGTCGTTGTACGGTGGTCGTTGTACGGTGGTCGTTGTATCGTGGTCGTTGTATCGTGGTCGTTGTACGGTGGTCGTTGTACGGTGGTCGTTGTACGGTGGTCGTTGTACGGTGGTCGTTGTACCGTGGTCGTTGTATCGTGGTCGTTGTACGGTGGTCGTTGTACGGTGGTCGTTGTACGGTGGTCGTTGTACGGTGGTCGTTGTACGGTGGTCGTTGTATCGTGGTCGTTGTATGGCGGTCTGTGTACAGTGGTCGTTGTACGTCTCCTGAAATTTCACTCACTCATTCGCACATGCTCTAAACGCCATCCCCTCCCTCCCCCCCCCCGCGCTAACATGTGACCTACTGTTGGCATTAAGGTGGTCACAATTTTCGTGCTATAGTGAAGGTCGCACCCATATATTCTCATGTTTTCTATCAACCTTTGCTTATCACAGCACATACTCAACTCAACACAGACGTACATCTCTCATTGACCCGTCTCACATACAACAAGAAAGGCTTGCTTCCACACAACGACATATACACCCTTGCATATTTACCAACTCACACAGCCACACATACAGCCACACACACAACCACATGAACAGCCTCACATGGCCACACATACATAACACATAAACAGTCACGCCCATACAGCCACGCACATACAGCCACACACACACACACACACACACAGACGTATAACCAACCCTCACACACGGATGCATTCCCATTACAAGGAGCCTATCACCGCCCTACCAGTACGTTAGTATCGATTGCATTTCTCATACAAAATTATACAGAAATGAGGGATCAATCCTGGTATTGTCAAATATCCCCCCCCCTCGGTTGTTTTTTCCTTCCCCTTCTATCCCTTACTCGTCCTCCCCCAGCCACTTTCATCCTGGGATCAGAGCCAAATCCCACTATCAGATTCAACGTGGCAAGAATATCTCCTTGTCTTGTGTAAGTTTCTTTTTGGTGGTTTTTTTTTTCTAGTACTATTTTTTTTCTTAGACTGAAAAATCCACCGAAATCTTGGCACTGCTTTTCTCCCTGCCCTTTTATTAAAAATGTATCATTTGCGCCGCATGTCAACACGACACGGTGCCATTACGGCGTCATTAGATTAAATTCTTGACTATCGCCACCGCCAGCACTGAAACGAGCGCCAACGTTAAGGCTGTCACAAACAACGATGTGGGGTGTGGGGGGGGGGGGGCTGGGGGGGGGGGGGTTCTTGTTGTTTTCAGGTCAAACATCTTGAAGGTCATTTGGAATTATTTTATGCAATGTATTAATGTGAAGAAAATCTATCCGTATCATCTGGTAGGAGAGGTCAATCTGTACCTGGATAAACCAACAAGGACTGTCTTACTTAGTTGGTTCCAGACAGTTCACAGACGGATGGAGTTGTGAGTGTATAAGTCAAAGAAAATTACAAATTTTTTGTCGTCCTTTCTAAGGGCGTTCCTTCATGGCCATTTACGCTACGTGCATTCAGCTGAAATTGGAATCAAACCTCTCAATTTCCGAGCCAATAATTTCATCCGTAAACATCTAGCGGACGACATGTCACGAGAATTTTGGTTTATTGTTATTTTAAAGAAATGGTTGTAGGCTGTCGCCGACTGGGTTGTCCAAGCGGTCCCATTTTTTCCCCGATGTCTCGGTGACCCCAGCACCACCCCTGGTTGTAGGCTGTCGCCGACTGGGTTGTCCAAGCGGTTCCCATTTGTTCCCCGATGTCTCGGTGACCCAGCACACCCCTGGTTGTGGCTCGTCATAATGTTGTCCACTAAGGTTTGTTGTCCGCGCTATTCGCGTTGTAAATACGGTTCTGGGTGGCCGAGTGGTTTAAACTACATCAATCTCAAGCTCGGGGTGTTTGGAAATGGGGAAATGTGGATTTTAGGACCTTGGGATATGAGGAACTTGGAAAATGGGGATCATGAGAAATGGGGATCTTAAGATCTGGGGAAATAGGGATCTGGGAAAATGGGGATCTGGGAAAATGGGGAAGTGGGGATCTGGAGATTTTAGAAAATGGAAATCTGGGAAATAGGGATTTTATGAAATGGGGATTTTGGGAAATGGGGATTTTGAAAAATTGGGAAATGGGGAAAAGGGGATCTGAGAAAATGTCGAAATGGGGATCTTTGAGAATGTGTAAATGGGGATCTTGAGAAATGAGGAGATGAGAATCTAGGGAAATGTGGTTCTTGAGATTTTGGGAAATGGTGATGTGGGTATTTTAGGAAATGAAAATCTGGGGGATCTTGGGAAATGAAAATCTGGGGGATCTTGGGAAATTGAAATCTTGGTCAATGGAGTTGGGGATTTGAGGAAATTGGGATTTGGGGAAATGGGGATCTTGGCTAAAAAGGAAATTGGGATTATGGTAAATGAGGAAATAGGGATCTTGGGAAATGAGAATTTGGAAATATGGAAATGGGGATCTGTGATTCATGGAAAATGTGTAAATGACCATCTAGGGAAATATGGATCTTGGGAAATGTAGATCTGGAGAAACGGGGATCTGGGAAAATGGGGAAAGGGTCATCTTGGGAAAAGGTCATCTTGGGAAATTCGGATTGGGGAAATGGGGATGTGGGGTAATGGCGATCGGGAAAAATGGTGATCTGGGGAAATGGGGATCTGGGAAATGAGTTCTGGGAAATGAGAGTCTGTGGATTTTGGGAACTGCGTAAATTGAGATCTGGGGAAATGGGGATCCATGGAAATGGGGATCTGGGGATATGGAGATCTTGCAAAACGGGGATATGAGCAATGGGATTACGGGGATATAGATAGCTAGATAAAGATATATGCTATCTTCTTTGTGTATTAAATATATGCCTCCCGTTGCATCACACAAAAGGTTTAGACAATTCATTTTTACTGTAATTTAAAATTTCAAGTCATAATAAAAACTGGTTAAGAAAAGGTTTAAGAACGTCCGGATCAGTGCATAACAAAATTTCATCAAGCGAAAACTTACAGGTGGTGGGCGAGGGAGGGGGGGGGATCTTATTCTGTCTGTCTGACGGGCAAACGAGATGCGCCGCCGGGGGGGGGGGGGGGGGGGGGGGGGAATGTGGCGAGAGTCTGTGTGTGTGTGTGCTTGTTGTGTTGTAGTCTTGCTCTGGCGTTAACATAGAAAGCATAAAAAGCTAGCCCGATAAGACTTGTTTTATTGCTAAAAGCTGGCTGTAAAAAAGTCGTACTGCTGTTCTTTAGGTCACTGTCAGGATTCCAGAGTTTAAGCTCCATCATGGGTGTCTTATATAAGGCTTGGCATGACGTCATAGGAAATGGCGGACATTTTTTTTAATAAGTAGAATGAAGAAAAAATAACGAGCTTCATATTAAGTCAACCCCAGTAGCCACATCCGGTAGCCACATTTAAAGGACCGCTGCTACTGCAACGGGTCACATTAGGCCAACCCCGGGTAGCCACATTTTAAGGACCGCTGCTACTGCGAGGGGTCACATTAGGCGTACCCCGGTAGCCACATTTAAAGGACCGCTGCCACTGTGAGTTTCACATTAGGCCAACCCCGGTAGGCCACATTTAAAGGACCGCTGCTATTGCGAGGGGTCACATTAGGTCAACCCTGGTAGCCACATTTAAAGGGCCGCTGCTACTGCGAGGGGTCACATTAGGCCAACCCTGGTAGCCACATTTAAAGGACCGCTGCTACTGCAACGGGTCACATTAGGCCAACCCCGGGTAGCCACATTTTAAGGACCGCTGCTACTGCGAGGGTTCACATTAGGCCAACCCTGGTAGCCACATTTAAAGGACCGCTGCCACTGTGAGTGTCACATTAGGCCAACCCCGGTAGGCACATTTAAAGGACCGCTGCTACTGCGAGGGGTCACATTAGGCCAACCCTGGTAGCCACATTTAAAGGACCGCTGCTACTGCGAGGGGTCACATTAGGCCAACCCCGGTAGCCACATTTAAAGGGCCGCTGCCACTGCGAGGGGTCACATTAGGCCAAACCTGGTAGCCACATTTAAAGGACCGCTGCTACTGCAACGGGTCACATTAGGCCAACCCCGGGTAGCCACATTTTAAGGACCGCTGCTACTGCGAGGGGTCACATTAGGCCAACCCTGGTAGCCACATTTAAAGGACCGCTGCCACTGTGAGTGTCACATTAGGCCAACCCCGGTAGGCACATTTAAAGGACCGCTGCTACTGCGAGGGGTCACATTAGGCCAACCCTGGTAGCCACATTTAAAGGACCGCTGCTACTGCGAGGGGTCACATTAGGCCAACCCTGGTAGCCACATTTAAAGGACCGCTGCTACTGCGAGGGGTCACATTAGGCCAACCCCGTTAGCCACATTTTAAGGACCGCTGCTACTGCGAGGGGTCACATTAGGCGTACCCCGGCAATTACATTTAAAGGACCGCTGCCACTGTGAGTGTCACATTAAGCTAACCCCGGTTGGCCACATTTAAAGGACCGCTGCCACTGTGAGTGTCACCTTAAGCTAACCCCGGTTGGCCACATTTAAAGGACCGCTGCTACTTGCAGTTTGATGCGTTCGCTTTATTGTCATCAACATAAAGACTAAGTTAGTTGATTTTTTTTAAAATCAAATGTCATATGAAAGTTACGGTTTGAATAGCGTGTGGCACGCATGATAACCTTCCCCTTATTACGCATGTCACATGAAAACTTTTCCCTTTAATAAAATCTTCATTTTACGAATGATTCAAACTTCTGGCACTTTATAAAAAAATAATAAATAACCTTTAAATACAATTTTTTTTTCATTTAAAACACCTTATAAAATGTAATATAAAGCAATAAGTGATAGGGCTGAAAATTTGACGAAACATGCATACAAGGAACACACGTTATGAAAATACTAATTTGTGATTCCCCCCCCCCCCCGGACTCGCAAACACATATGTTTCTCTCGCCTCTGAACTATATTAATGTTTTAGTGCCCCGCCAGCTTTTACCCCTAGATTTATTATCTCTTATATATATTTTGCTTGCGGTGTGACTGCTTCCATTTCCGGGTAGCGCGCAAAACATAATTCCCGATAACTGCACGTTATGATATATATTTTTTAAATAACGCAACTGCATTTGGGTGCGTAACATTGTCTTTTCTTTTCGGAAAATGAAATTGTCTCAATTTAAATAGGATGAAATAAATATTCGATTTAAAATTGGTTGGTACATTCGGATATTAATATAGTTCATGGGCGTGAAATCAAAAGTGTGCAGAGACGTAATCATTCGTGGGGAGGGGAGTAGAAGGAATGTGGATTCTTAAACACGTGAGTTCATGTTTTGTCAAGTAACTTTAGTAGGTTGGAAGTTCACGCATTGCTGTCGCTAATATTTTGCGGGCTATGGCTTGTAACAAATGTTTCTGTAAAACAAAAGAAATTATTACTCACCAAACGCAACTGCAATATTTTTTATATTTTTAAGAATCTCATTTAGCGCAGTGGCATCTGGTGGTGATAAAACTGATTTTTTATTTATTTATTTTTTTTGAGTTGGGGGGGGGGGGCGTCTTTGAGCTGGGGGTAGCTGAAAATTTGAAATAATATGTTGTCATCGGCAACAAGTTTATGTGCCAAGTTTCAGCTCGATGGGATGACGAAAACAGGGTCGATTAGCCGACCGAAATAGTTGCCTTGAAGACACAAACAAAACCAAAGTTAATATAAAGGATCTATCATAAAACACACACACACACACACAAAAAGACTCGAGCATTTGAAAATTAATTTGAAGTTTCGGGTGTGTATGGTTAAACAACACGCATAAGAATGGAGTTTAAATTCTGAAAGTTCATTTTAAGGAGATTTAAATTAATAACCATGTCTTCTGTATTTTGAGGGCCCACAATCAATGTATTGATCATTTTTTTTATGGCTGTCCACCTCAGTGTACGAAGTACGTTTCATTTAGTTTCTCGATTCCTGGTGGAGCTGAGACTTGATACACAGCATACCCTGTGGAAATCATTTCATCTTTTAAAATTTCCCGGATCAACGCTCAACCTATTTCAAAGGGACACAAATTATAATTTCGATTCATCATCACAGACAATTTTGTAAACTTTCAATGGGTTTGTTTGGACTATGCGAATAGAAGAGGTGTGCAAAGTCTTAAGCTTGAGCGTTGACAAAGGTTAAGAGAAGCGTTATACAATAAAATACTATAGACTTGTCCATTCAGTTCGTTCTCAGAGCCGACACCTCCATTTCATTCATATTTTTTAAAAAAAACTTTTTGTGTGTATGAGGATAATCGAAACCATTTCATTACCAAACAGTCATCGCCACCAACGAGGCCATCGACCCCCGTGTTTACTTGATTGTCCCGTCAGACTATGAATATATTTCACGGCTGCTGTCCTGTCAGCCCAAAAGTGTAATGAAAACGTTGAGTCTCGTTATCATGGAGACTTAACCGCCCAGGGCCGACAGCTTTGTGCGGAGAAACAGCGTAGTCTCAAAGTGAGGATAACAGGAAGCTGCATCAGCAAGCACAAAGCGGAAGTGGCTGGAGAAATCGATGGGTTGAGATAGCGACAGGGTGGACTTAAACAGAAGAGTCGATTTGGGGGATTTGTGTAGGAGAAACGAACATGAATGGACGGACTCATTTGGTAAGTAATGGAGAAGTTCTGGGCGTAAAATTGTACCGCCAAATTAATGGAGAGATTCTTGGGGTAAAATTCTACCACGAAATTAAATGGAGAGGTTCTATGGGTAAAATTCTACCGCGAAATCAATGTAAAGGTTCTTGGGGTAAAATTCTACCGCGAAATCAATGTAGAGGTTCTTGGGGTAAAATTCTACCACGAGATCAATGTAGAGGTTCTTGGGGTAAAATTCTACCGCGAAATCAATGTAGAGGTTCTTGGGGTAAAATTCTACCACGAGATCAATGTAGAGGTTCTTGGGGTAAAATTCTACCACGAGATCAATGTAGAGGTTCTTGGGGTAAAATTCTACCACGAAATCAATGTAGAGGTTCTTGGGGTAAAATTCTACCACGAAATCAATGTAGAGGTTCTTGGGGTAAAATTCTACCACGAGATCAATGTAGAGGTTCTTGGGGTAAAGCTATAGCTTTAAATTAATGTCGAGGCTACAGAGATAAAATTCTACAGCAAATTTAATCAAGAGGTTCATGACGTGAAGCTTTTTTTTTTTTAATTGACCGTTTTTTCTCTTAAAATGCTAAAAACAAAATGTATAAATACTTCTAATTTGTTTTTTTTTTACTTTAAAATTTCATCGTTGCCCTGTCTTAGTTTTAATGTAAGCAAAAAGGGAAGAAAGGGTGCTTTTTATTTTGACATTTGTTGTTTGTTTTTTTTTAATTCTTGTTACTGATAACAATCGTTATTGAACCTATAGAAAAAATCATACCAAAGTCATGTGAAACAAGAGGGAATATTTACTACACGAAAGAAGAAAAAAAAAGGTTAAAGAAAACATCCTGATAAGCCACAAGAATTTGTCTAAAATGCAAAACATACAAATTAAAAAATGTATCGTCTCTTTCTGTCTGTGTCTGTCTCTGTCTCTGTCTCTCTCTCTCTCTCTCTCTCTCTCTCTCTCTCTATCTCTCTCTCTCTCTCTGCCTCTCAATATCATAAAATAAATATTTCTATTTAAATACATTTCTCACCCCAAAAAATTGCAAAATGCGGCTACCCAATTCTAAATGTAAATATTAAAATTATTAAAAAATAGTTTAATAATATCAAATAATTCAACCGTCGGGGAAATGAGAAATGTTGTCCAATACATTTTGGTCCAAACCTTGTCGCCGCAGTTGATTTTTTGATTAGTCTCATCGCAATCATCAACTCGGTTATCACAGCATCGTGTACCAAGAACAATAACTCTATGATTACACAGTGACATTTTAGCCAGTAAGGACATGAGGGTTTTTTTAGAATTCAGAATTCCACCATCTACCAGAAAAAGTACTCGAGAATTGTCCTATCTTACATAGATCTTCAATTAATAGGTAGCCAAACTTGCCAAGTGTGGGCTCTGGGATGGTGTGTGGGTCTTTGGGTGTATGTTAGCGTGGGGTGTGGGTCTTTGGGTGTATGTTAGCGTGGGGTGTGGGTCTTTGGGTGTATGTTAGCGTGGGGTGTGGGTCTTTGGGTGTATGTTAGCGTGGGGTGTGGGTCTTGGTGTGGGTGTTAGTGGGGATATTAGGTTGGGATTCGGTTCTTATGTGAGTGTTAGCATGGGATGTGAGTCTTTTTGTAAATGTGAGGATGGGGTGTGATCTTAGTGTGGATGTTAGGGTGCGATGTGGGTCACGTATCCATGTTAGGTAGGAATACGGGTCATTTTGTGGATGGTAGGTTGGGATTTGGTTCTCATGTGGATCTTAGGATGTGAGGTGAACCTTTTTGTAAATGTTGGGTTGGGGTGTTAGGTGGAAATGTGCATTTGGATGCATGTTCATGTGGAATGTGGATCTGAAGGTCTATTGTACGTTACTGGCATTGTGCAAATATATGGACCACTTTTCTCAAACATTTTATTCAAAGGTAGATCTGTTAAACGTACGTGTTATGACATTGTGTACGTTCGTTTGGAGTGAGTGTTATGACATTGTGTACGTTCGTTTGGAGTGAGTGTTATGACATTGTGTACGTTCGTTTGGAGTGAGTGTTTAAACATTGTGTACGTTCGTTTGGAGTGAGTGTTATGACATTGTGTACGTTCGTTTGGAGTGAGTGTCATGACATTGTGTACGTTCGTTTGGAGTGAGTGTTTAAACATTGTGTACGTTCGTTTGGAGTGAGTGTTATGACATTGTGTACGTTCGTTTGGAGTGAGTGTTTAAACATTGTTTACGTTCGTTTGGAGTGAGTGTTATGACATTGTGTACGTTCGTTTGGAGTGAGTGTTTAAACATTGTGTACGTTCGTTTGGAGTGAGTGCTATGACATTGTGTACGTTCGTTTGGAGTGAGTGTTTAAACATTGTGTACGTTCGTTTGGAGTGAGTGCTATGACATTGTTTACACTCGTAGCGTACGTTTAAAAAAGCGTAAAATTAAAAAGTATTTTCGTCTTTGGCACGCGACAATTCACGTTACACAAACGGAAATAAACTTTAGGTTTGCATTCATCATTATGCAGAGATCAACATGTCCTTGGACCCTGGACTGATCGAATGTGCACTTAACTCGTCCTTGGGCGATGTCACAAATACAACAACAACAAAAAAGCTGGGAGACATTACTGGTTGTGTTCTTTAAGAAGCTAGTTTTTAAATATTGAAAAAAAAGAAGAGCAACTGACATGAATGATGCTGTGTGGTGTTTAAAAGGCTTAAGACAAGGTATTGTTTATCCCCTGTACAAGGATCTTAAGATGGCCGGCTTGTTAAATGTATCTCCTTGTTTGTGCACCCGTTTGTTGTAATGGGTACTTTTAAATATGTAAATCAAATTGATCATTTTAGAAATGCAAGTTAAAATAACTATCTTTGTTGTTTGAAGGATTTATTTTTTTTTTTTAAACTAGACAGAGATGAATTGAGGAGAATGATAGTTCACATGTCATCTGTGGCGCCCCAACGGTCCAAAGACTAAGTGACATGATGAGGATTATGATGATGTGACATGCAACAGACCCATCTAGAGACCACATTGACTGCCTTGAGCATCCATTGCATAAGATATACGGTGAACGAAACGTGGCCTAGTGTCGTCAGGGATGTGTCTCGCATCGTCAACAGAGAAGAGAGAAACCTGATAATCTCCCGCGGGTTAAAGGGGAATCCGTCTGACTCCCCAAGTCGATACCCCGGTGTTGAGTTATGGGAGCTGCTGACCTCAAAACCAGTGACCTCGTTTCCAAGATATTCTCCCATGCTTAGAAAAACCACTTAAGGAATTTTTTTTTTTTAATTAAATCATATTTTATGTGGGTTTTTTTTTCATTAAATAAAATACCATAGAGGAAAGAAATCTTCAACATAGTTATGGATTTTATCATATGGAGCAAAGTTAAGTTGTTTACTTTGGTGCTTCTGCAATCCTTGACTCCCTTTATTGCATTAAAAAAGACAATCTCGCGTTAAGCTAATTATAAAATCGAATTTGACAGAACGGAAGTTCACACCCTCTGTAGGCAGAGACAATCTTTCATTTTTTTTTTTTAATTTTCTTAATTTTGTTCTACAAATTGGTGCATCAACGAAAATCGATGTGCCGCAACACTTAAAAATCCGTCATCGTTATTTGGAAAATTTGATTATTTTGATGCTGCGAAACTGTTTTGTAGTAAAGAGTTAAGTTAAGAAAACATTAAATTGCACTTGTGTTGTATCGCTTGGATTGACCTCATTAATAATTGCACTTGGAGGCTGATGAATTTCCGTTAACGAGGGCTTGTAGATTAGTCTATATTCGTGGCGTGGCTAAGTCTTAGTGTAGCTCGGGGTGGGCCGAGATTTTAGCCCCCAACCCCCCTTTTCTACAACAAAAAAGAAAGAAACTCAGCAGTTGGCCGAAAATGTCACCTCCTTCATAAAGACTAAAAGAGCACCGCCCACCACTGGCCCCTTCCTACGCGGCAGATTTATATCCACCTCTGACACTATCAAAGTTTGAAGTTAGAATTTTAACAATTAAATCGTCAGACAAATGTCATATTAATCCGGGTTTTTTCCGAGAAATTGTTTTACGTATAAAATGTATTATTCAAAGATTTATAATAATGTCTTCTTTTCTTTTTTGTACAGGTGGTTCACTCTCTGCATCTGAAACATCGTGTTCGGCAAGAACTGTGTGCTCAAACACACTGTCGGCAGCTTAAATACACTGTCGGCATCTCAAACACACTGTCGGCAAGCTCAAACACACTGTCGGCAAGCTCAAACACACTGTCGGCAAGCTCAAACACACTGTCGGCATCTCAAACACACTGTCGGCAAGCTCAAACACACATGAAACATCGTGTTCGGCAAGAACTGTGTGCTCAAACACACTGTCGGCAGCTTAAATACACTGTCGGCATCTCAAACACAATGTCGGCAAGCTCAAACACACTGTCGGCAAGCTCAAACACACTGTCGGCAAGCTCAAACACACTGTCGGCATCTCAAACACACTGTCGGCAAGCTCAAACACACTGTCGGCAAGCTCAAACACACTGTCGGCAAGCTCAAACACACTGTCGGCAGCTCAAACACACTGTCGGCAGCTCAAACACACTGTTAGCGGCCATGTTTTTTTTTTAAATGTCTGTCCAGCATTCTAAGAATTGTAATATTACGCAGAGCGCTGTGACGTTTTCCGGTCTGAGAGAGAGCAAACCCTATTTCTTGAAACTGATACGACAACAAGATGGCTGCCGCCACTCCTGCCAACGTCCAGCTCCGTTGAGTTGAAAGAAAGTTTTAGGAGAATAAACAATTACAGCAACAACAACAACAAAAAATATCAACGCCTTCCATCTTGGCAAGTGAGCACATGTGAAAACAAGATAAATTTAGGGTCAAAGGTCGCTGTCAAGGCCGTGGATAAAGTTTAGCGAATGGTTAAACAAAATCAGCAACTTTAAAAAAAAATGAAAAAGGATTCACGAGACCATGGTGGGGGGTGGGGGTGGGGGTGTGGTGGGGGTATGGAACTCATGTGTGTGAGCTGACGTGACAAGCCGGTGGATGTCTTCATTTTGAGAAAGCTGGTTGCTTTATTATCTCGTATATGTATTTTGGTTGTCTCATATATTTTGGTTGTCTCGTATATTTTGGTTGTCTCATATATTTTGGTTGTCTCATATATTTTGGTTGTCTCATATATTTTGGTTGTCTCGTATATTTTGGTTGTCTCGTATATTTTGGTTGTTTCGTATATTTTGGTTGTCTCGTATATTTTGGTTGTCTCGTATATTTTGGTTGTCTCATATATTTTGGTTGTCTCACATATTTTGGTTGTCTCATATATTTTGGTTGTCTCATATATTTTGGTTGTCTCATATATTTTGGTTGTCTCATATATTTTGGTTGTCTCATATATCTTGGTTGTCTCATATATTTTGGTTGTCTCATATATCTTGGTTGTCTCTTATATATTTTGCTTCTGGTGAGTCCTTCTTACTCTTCACAACCCTTAAAATTCAACACGTTTTACATCAATAGTACCGAGAGGGGGAAAATGATATCACGCAGGGAGCTTTAATTCGTGACGTCTGAACTCCGGTAAATAATGATTTTTTTGTTGTTCTCCATGAGAGGCAAATATGATATTAATCAATAAAGAGCCACGAAAATGGTGTAGGACTGTCTGTAGGACTATTGTTTATAAGCCGGCAGGTGGGGAGTAGGACTGCCTGTAGGACTATTGTTTATAGTTCGGCAGGTGGGGTGTAGGACTGCCTGTTGGACTATTGTTTATAGGTCGGCAGGTGGGGTGTAGGACTGTCTGTAGGACTATTGTTTATAGGTCGGCAGGTGGGTTATAGGACTGCCTGTAGGACTATTGTTTATATGTCGGCATGTTGGGTGTAGGACTGCCTGTAGGACTATTGTTTATAGATCGGCAGGTGGGGTGTAGGACTGCCTGTAGGACTATTGTTTATAGGTCAGCAGGTGGGGAGCAGGACTGCCTGTAGGACTATTGTTTATAGGTTGGCAGGTGGGGTGTAGGACTGTCTGTAGGACTATTGTTTATAGGTCGGCAGGTTGGGTGTAGGACTGTCTGTAGGACTGTTGTTTATAGGTCGGCAGGTTGGGTGTAGGACTGTCTGTAAGACTATTGTTTATAGGCAGGCAGGTAGGGAGTAGGACTGTCTGTAGGACTATTGTTTATAGGTCGGCAGGTTGTGTGTAGGACTATTGTTTAAAGGCCGGCAGGTAGGGTGTAAGACTGTCTGTAGGACTTTTGTTTAAAGGCCGGCAGGTGGGGTGTAGGACTGTCTGTAGGACTTTTGTTTAAAGGCCGGCAGGTAGGGTGTAAGACTGTCTGTAGGACTATTGTTTAAAGGCCGGCAGGTAGGGTGTAAGACTGTCTGTAGGACTATTGTTTAAAGGCCGGCAGGTAGGGTGTAAGACTGTCTGTAAGCCTAATTGACCATTGTTTAAAGGCCGGCAGGTAGGGTGTAAGACTGTCTGTAAGCCTAATTGACCATTGTTTAAAGACCGGTATGTGTTAAAGCTTGGGACCACCGGTTTAAAAATACTTCCCCCGATTAAACCATGGGATATTTTTATGCTTTTAAATAATCAGATTTAAACGTCTTTCTCATTTTTATTACAGTGGAACCCCGCTATAACCCGCCCCGCCATAACGCGAATTGGGATGTAACGCGGTCGTAGCATGGCTCCAGAAATTTGAAATTCATTTACTCCATCAGGCCTAAGTTCTTTGAAATTTGTATCCATTGCTTGGAAAGCCATTTTTTAAAGCGGAAAAAAAAATCACAACTTTTCAAAATATCGTAGAAAATGAGCCCCTAAACGCAGCACGTTCAAACTAGTATCAAAATTAATGCCGAAAACGAGGCTTTCTTCAGGTAGAACTATAAATAGTTATACGTAAGGGATCTCCGGAAAAAGTTCAATATTGTAAAACCTCGCATTAACGCAACCCCGCTTTTAACGCGATCCAATTTTATGGACCCTGATCATCGCGTTATAGCGGGGTTCCACTGTAATCTCATATCCAAATCAAAATCTGAATTCTTATTTTACTTTTTAAATTTTGTTTTTTAATATGTTGGGGTTTTTTTTTTGTTTTTTTTTTTTGTTTTTTTTTGTTTTTTTTTTTTTTTTTTTTTTTTGTTTTTTTTTTTTTTTTTTTTTTTTTTTTTTTTTTTGTTTTTTTTTTTTTTTGTTTTTTTAGATTAAATACCATCATGATTACTTGGCAACAAATAATCGAGATATGAATGCTATTTTTTTGTTTAAACTTTTTAATGTGTTGTTATTTATTGAATGGCCTACTAACAGAGGACATACGTTTAAGAATTTATAACTATGGGGTACAGTTCTAACTTATGCTGCTAAATCTGCAGAACCGATGAGGTCAGACGGCCCTGACCTTCCTTGTCACGACATTGCGTTCAGTGTTGTGTGACCGGGTCCGCCGCAGACGTCATGCAAGCGTTCATTGATTAACCGACACAGTGTTCATCTGAAGTTTTTAATGCGACGCTGAAATTAATTTGAACAAACGATTCTCTCAATGATTGGCGTCACCCTTAATGCGCTGTAATCAAGGGTGCTGGTGGGCGTGGGTCACTTAATGGCAGCACCCCAATACAGACAGGGGCATGGTCAATGGGGCAATAACTGCTCAGTACAGGCAGACAGGAGCATGACAAGGAGCAGTAACCTCTCAATACAGACAAAGCACAAGCTAATGAGAGATGATCTCGTTTATATTTATAAACTTTAAAATTTCACCATTTTTGTTGCAAATTATTCTCTTCTTCGTAGAAATAAGTTTTTATTGTAAGAAGTGGGATCGAATCTTCAGTGAGTATCGATACTTTTCCCTCTCAATTTGACAAACAATGACATGAGGTCTGACACACTCTGACACATGAGTTCTGATGAACTGTCAATCTTGACAAAAACTGAACCGTGAGTTATGATGTTACTGTCATAAAGACAAACACTGACACGCTCTGACACATGAGTTATGATGTACTGTCAAGTTGAGCAACGCTCACACATGAGTTCTGGCGTACTGTCAAGTTGACTGTCTGATGTTCTGTCAGCGCCATGTCTGTGAGCCGAGTATCAAAACTCTCTGTGACCTTCTCATATGAAAGCCACCACCGACCGACCACTTATTTCAACCCCCCCCCCGCAACACCTGACACTGCTAACAGCAGTTCAAATCAGACATCTCCTTAAAAGTCGACCCACGGTAGAGCGAGTAAAATTGGAACAAACAACACTGTTTATTTAAGAATGTGTGAATATTGAATACAGGTTGTCTTCACCTGATGGCGAATTTAAAAAAAAATATATAATAATGAAATTGGAAGCCTGTATTTGCGCTGGCGATGGGGGGGTTTGGGGGGGGGGTGTAGATTGGGTTGTAATTGCGTGTTTGAGGTCATGCACTCGATACTTGATTTAACGGGAGTGTTCAGAGATGAAAGCTGCCGGTGAAATGAAGCGGGCAGTTGGTGAGCTATGGATTAACGAGGTTTTCCACGGATTTGTCAAGTGTGTATGTGACAGAAAGAGAGAGAGAGAGAGCGAGAGAGGGAGAGAGATACAGAGATAGAGAGGGAGGAAGGGAGAGGGCGATAGACAACCCAAGTCAAGACAGCCAAAGTCAAGACAGTCCAAGTCTAGACTATCCAGGTCAATACAGCCCCAGTACAGGCAGCCGAAGTCAAGTCAGCCGAAGTCAAGACAGCCCATGTCTAGACAGCCCATTTTAAGACAGCACAGGTCAAGATAGCCAAAGCCAAGTCAACCCCAAGTGAAGACATCACAAGTCAAGACAGCCCAAGTGAAGACAGCTCAAGTCTAAGACATCCCAATTTAAGACCTCCCCAATTTAAGACAGCCGAATTTAAGACAGACCATGTCAAGACAGCCCGAGGTCAAGAGAGTCTATGGCCTACTAGGGTCATACAGTACCGGCGCCAGTGTTTTGTTATGTTAGAAGAAGACCGTCTCATTACATTGTACGGTTGGATTAAGCCTCCTAATCCTTTCATCCTATTATGTTTTAGTCAAAGATTCAAAGAACTACTCCTTACCGAGGAAATGTTGAGCCAATTTGATTTATTAAGCCGATTTCTCCGAATATTCTGAGCGTATGTACTTGCTTTATATTCAAACTTCGGGACAAAAGGGAGATCATTCCACTTGAGGATTGACCAGAGTTAGCACGGACAACGGGGACAAACAACAAGTACAATCCGGATTCGCCTCGGGTAACTGACTAACGTACTTGCTAATGAAAACTCTGGACAATCCGATCATTCCTGCTACTCCTGTCATCAAAGTAAACAAGATTTAACCGTTGTGTTTACATCCTGAACCGTGTCTCTGGTCTCCCAAGGGGTTGCCAGCGATGATCATGTTTTCTGGATCTTGACGCCACGACAAGAGGTACATACATTATGTCCTTATTCTAGGTACAAGGTACATATATCGTTTCCTTATGCTAGTTACAAGGTGTATGCATAAGGCATGATAGTTACAAGGTGTATTCTGTATACGTCATTACGATTGTTACAAGGTGTACACATAAGGTCCTCATGATAGTTACGAGGTGTATACATGAGGTCCTTGATGTATGTACATCAAGTCCTTACGATGGTTACAAGGTACATACACCGTTTCTTTAGTCTACTTACAAGGTTTTAGTGACGCCAGTGCAATAGCTGTACGCGGGGGAGAAGCAAGAAACACCCATCAAGCCGAACTGACAATCCACTACTTTCATAGTTGTTCCCATCTTAACCATAAGTTAACCTCGAATGGTATTCATTTAGAAGAAAAACATCCACCAAAATGGTATCTTTAAACTCCGTATTAAGTTAATTATCAAGAGAACTATTTCCTTAACAACTGACATGCAATCAACACACACAAACACACACAAAAATGGGTTTGAGGCTGTAATTTATGATTCTGCTAAACTAAAGGAAATAACGGAAACAGTATTGTAAACAGTATTGTAAAATCTGAGGAAGGGTGTAACACAACAACGAACGTTTCGGCCAAAAGCCTTCTTCAACAAACCAAACAAGAGTAAAAGCAAAATTGGTTTGAACACTAAGCTTTAATGAAGCATCCGAGAGGGCAGCAAGGGGAATGTGATAGAACATAAGTAGGAAAGAGAGTTAATACAGGCGATAGGGGACGGTAGAGGAGGAAAAAGTAAGTCAACTGCGATTGGTTGTCACAAGGAATTCTGAGAAAAGGGTTTCAACACGTGAAGGAGAACATTAACATTTTCTCGTCAACTGAACAACTCCCAAAAGGATGTTACAAATGTTCCGACTGATTTGTTGAAGACAGAAAAATGACACGTCAGCGGGATGCAACGATGCACCAGCAGGGAATGTCAGGCCGTTCAATCAAATAAAATAAACTAATGTGTCGGGGACAACCATTGGCTTTGGGACAACAATCCTCTACCCGAAAGCACATCGAGGTGAATTACTACCCCCAGCATCGGGATATCAGAGCACTCGAATGAGCACTTATGTTGGGGGCCCGGTACACTCGCCACGTGACAACATGTGGGCACTCTAATGTGCACTTGGACTGGAGCCCGGTACACTCGCCACGTGACAACATCTGGTCACTCTAATGTGCACTTGGACTGGAGCCCGTACACTCGCCAAGTGACAAACTCAGGATCCCCCAATGTGCACCTGGAGTGGAGCCCGGTATAATCGCCACGTGACCACATCTGGGCACTCTAAGCCCGGTACCCCCGCCACGTGACAACAACTGGTCACTCTAATGTGCACTTGGACTGGGGCCCGTACACTCGCCATGTGACAAAATCAGGATACTCTAATGTGCACCTGGAGTGGAGCCCGGTATAATCGCCACGTGACAACATCTGGGCACTCTAATGTGCACTTGGACTGGAGCCCCGTACACTCGCCATGTGACAGCATCTGGGCACTCTAATTTGCACTTGGAGTGGAGCCCGGTACACTCGCCACGTGAAAACATCTGGGCACTCTAATGTGCACTTGGACTAGAGCCCCGTACACTCGCCACGTGACAACATCTGGGCACTCTAATGTGCACTTGGAGTGGAGCCCGGTACACTCGCCATGTGACAACAACATGACTCCTCATAGTTAAGTTCCATCACATTCAGCACTTTTTGGGGGGCTTTCAACCACTTGACTCCTGCTGTGCGTTACAGACCTGGCAGTGACGTTGCCCCCTGTGGGACTCACTTTGTGATTAAAAGTCGTTCTTTATTTCACCTTATTTTGACCAAATTGTGTGTAACTTGGTGTTACCATAATAACAGTTACCTGCATAGAAATGCATTCTTTTTCCTTTCCTTTTTTTAATAAATTAAAAAATATTTAAAGAAATTTTTTGATATTCACTGTTTTAGAAATTAAAAAACAAAATTATTTTGTTGCAGCAAACAATGAGTAAATAAAAACAGATTAATACTTTGACATTTTTGTAAGAGTTTCCACAACTGCTAATGTGTGCTGTGCATTTGAATGCACCGTTTGGCCGATACCTTTACAATTCTGCCCATCATTGACTGGTTGTAATTTCTCTGTCAACTGGCGTTACTCTGTTCAGCTGGCCATCATTTAGCAAGAGAGGAGGGGGGGAAAAGGAGATATTCAGATTGCTCTACTTAAGATACATGATGTTCATGGGCGCCGCAGAAAACTTTCTCGGGGCAAAAAAATCAATTAACTTTCCAGGGGGGGGGGGGGGGGCAAATTTTTTTTAGTAATGCTTTAAGGTAGTTTTAATTTACGGTAGCGTATTTGTATGGTAAACGAACGGACATGACATCAGCTTAGTTACTTTCTCTTTATTTTCTCTTTACTTTAATACATTTTTTTGCCTATTTTGGTCTTAAAAATGTATCCAATCAATCCGGGGGGGGGGGGGCAAGTGCCCCCCTTTCCCCCCCTGCGAGCGCCCATGATGATGTTATAGTGTTCTACCTAACATACATTATGTTATAGTGTTCTACGTAACATACATGATGTTATAGTGTTCTACGTAACATACATGATGTTATATTGTTCTACGTAACATACATGATGTTATAGTGTTCTACGTAACATACATGATGTTATAGTGCTTTACGTAACATACATGATGTTATAGCGTTCTACTTAACGTACATGATGTCACTAATAAATCATCGGAGATTTTTCGAATGAAACTGGAAAGAGAGTTATCCAGGGGAAAAAAGGTCATCTAAGTGGTGGAAAAAAAAGGGGAGGGGGGGTAATATTATTATTATTTTCTTCAGAGAGTATTTTAACCGTGAAAAGTGGCAGCATCAGGTGTAAGAGTGAGAAGATAACGTTTGAGAACAATCAGGGCCATTGAAATAATCTAATAAAACAGTAGAAGTAGCGTGCGTGGCCAACAGAGGCTTTTCATTAGCTCAAGTGGGGCTCAGGGTCATTAGAGGAGATGAGGCGATCAAGAGATAGGTCTAATCGGATATGATCGATTTCCGCGCGAGGACTGACAAGTTAAGACGGGAGGGTGGGGGGCAATTGTAGATTGGGTTTGGACAGCTTCAGTAGAGGAGAGTATGGAGGGGGGGGTAATTTAACTTTATGTGGGGGTGGGCGTGTCTGAGAAATTGGTCTCCCCTTATATATTAGGTTCGTCTCCGTCTGGTGTACGAGATTGGACTTGGTCCTCTTGATTTGCTGGTCAAAGCTGTTTTGGGTGATAGGTGCTGAACAGCTGTTTTGGTTTCGTGGGAAAATCTGTTTTTGGATGATAGGTGCTGAACAGCTGTTGTAAATTATGGGCAAAGCTGTTTTTGGATGATAGGTGCTGAACAGCTGTTGTAAATTGGTGGGCAAAGCTGTTTTTGGATGATAGGCGCTGAACAGCTGTTTTGATTTTGGTGGGTAAATCTGTTTTGGGTGATAGTTGCTTGAAAGCTGTTTTGAATTGATGGGCAAAGCTGTTTTTGGGTGATAGGTGCTGAACATCAATAGTTTTATTTTTTGGTCAAATCTTTTTGGGGCTAAACAGCTATCTTGATTTTCTGGTCAAGGTTGTTGGGTTTTTTTTGGGGGGTGGGGGTGGTGATAGGTGCTGAATGGCAATTTTGATTTGCTGGTTAAATGTGTGTTGCACCTTAACCTATTGGCAGTCTTTGGGGGAACTGACAGACCTTGTGAAATGTGTGTTGTACCTTAACCTATTGGCAGTCTTTGGGGGAACTGACAGACCTTGTGAAATGTGTGTTGCACCTTAACCTATTGGCAGTATTTGGGGGAACTGATAGACCTTGTGAAATGTGTGTTGCACCTTAACCTATTGGCAGTCTTTGGGGGAACTGACAGACCTTGTGAAATGTGTGGTCCTGGAATCGTGGAAACGACCCAGAAGTAGCCTATGAAAGTCCTAGAGAAAACAAACATGAAGTAATGAACAGGTGAAGGAAGGAGAAAATAAAAATAAGTCCACATTTTTTTTAACAATAGTGTTTGGCTTTAACTGTGTTGAAAACCGCCACCCTAGAAATCTCTTTGTCTCTAACACTCAGATTAGTTGCCATTTTTGTATTTCCCTCAGAGATTCGAGGTGGGGTCCACCAATGAAGGACGTGAACTCTAAGTGATCAGTAGGTCTAAGAATTAGGAGAAGCACTGCCTTGGACAACATCAAATCTGGGCCGCGACGTATCTTTCGTGGACAGGGAAGTACTAAGGAATGAAAGGGTATCGGGTACTGACTTGATGTTTGTGATTACAACGTGTACGTGGGAGGCTTGGGGTGGAAGAGTGTTAGTTAAAATGTTGTGAAATAAATGTATTGACATCAAGGATTTTGCTACTTGTATCTGGATTCATACTCATAATGACCAATGAGTGACTCGAAGCCGGTAGCCAAGTATATTTGGGTATACCACTTTGCAGCCACCCCGGTCCCAAGATATTAGACTCATTGACATAATCTAGGTCTCATTTACATAATCGGGGATTCATTTACATAATGTAGGACTCATTTACAAAGTCAAGTACTCATTATAGATATAGATCAAATTGTAAGGCTGATTGGAATAACATTTGCCACAAGGTAGAAATGAAAATGAAGCTCTAATTATAGATTTATACGTGTGTGTACACGAGTATGTGTATGTGTGTATATGTGTTGGTGAGGGAATGTGTGTAAATATATATATATATATATATATATATATGTATATGTGTGTGTGGGTGGGTAAGTGTATGTGTGTGTCTCTGCGCATGTATGTGTGTTTGTCATGGTCGCAACTATAATAAACATACAGACTAAATTTGGCGCAGCCTGTTGAGGGGCGGGCAGGGTTGCCAAATCTAAAATATTTCAACTAGCGGACAAATATTCGAAATATCCGGCATTGTCACGGACACAATATGTGAGATAAGCTTATGGGGATGATAAAGCTAAAAAGTGCACGTATCCGTACAGTTATGTGATTATGACTCCATATCATATAACCGTATCATTATGTTTCCATAACAATGCGACATGTGGCTATTTTATAACGTATTGGCGTTCTATGACATTTTATGGCATCGTATGGTATTGTGTGGTTGCACTCTACGGCATTGTATTGTATGGTATTGTATTGAATTTTCAACAGGGTTGAATTCCTCCTTGATTATGATCATATAATTTTTTATCCGGCAAAAAAAAAAAAGAAAAAAACTCAAACGCTAAGATTATCCGGAACATCTTACGGACGTTGACGGACAAGTCCAATTAGGTCACATTTTGACCAACAGCCAGTACATTTATGGACGGCACACAATCCCTGGAGGCTGGACGACGGCCGGGTCTCCCAGATTCATATTAAGCAAGCTTGGGCCCCTTTCCGAAAAAAAAGAACAGAATTTTTACAAACTAAGGAAGGTTGTTGTGTTGTTATTCTCCACTGATTTATAAAGGCTAAAACTTGGCCCCGCCATTTGTTATACTTCGTCATTCCACAGTACAAGACATGGTACTGATCAACAAATAGTTTTAGAAGTGCGCGTTGGAAATATTGATTTTTTTGTGTTGATTTGTTTTAATTATTTATTTTTTAAAATTATTTTTTAGTTTTTTTAATTTTTTTTTACATTTTTTTTTTATTTTGTTAAAATTATTTTTTAAATTATTTTTTTTTTTTTTTGGAGGGTGACATAATATGCTTTATGTACATTAAATTTCGGTCGTTCGAAGCCTTGATTAACAACGTTTGAAAGGAAATGAGCGAAACAAAAAATGGGAAGCCCTGCACACACACACACACACACAAAGGATGCAGTAAAAGAGATAACGTGCCGGCAAGAAGCCTTCTCCTTCAGCGAATCATATCACAATAAAAACAAAATAAACACTAGCTGCAGTGTAATAAAAATGATGTGAACTAGAAGTAAACCCGCCCAAATATGGCGACGGCAATGCGTGAACTTTCCGTCCACGCACTAAAGTTACTTGACAAAGCATGCACATTCAAGTAATGCAATTGATAAGATGCCTAATTAGTGCTAACTTCTGGGAATTTTTATTTCGCGCGCCTATTGAACACAGCGTCACAGTCATACGTACGTACCCAGAGAATGGTTACTTGTGAAATTCGTTGCCATTGGACATAGAATTTTTCCCCAAATGAAACAAGAGCACACGACACGCCGACTCGGGAGTTCCTGTTTGGCGCGCTTTCATTCTCCCAATATGTAGACATCTCAGTTACTTGGCGACTGGAGCTGTCGTGCATCTATTTTTCTCGGTGTGACATTGACCTAAGGTGGGCAGCAGACTCATGTCGTCTGTGTTTTCCCGCTGTGACATTGACCTATGCTCTTGTTGTTTTGTTGTTGTTGGGTTTTTTTTTTTCAATTTTTAGCAACAATAATAGGAATTTTTAAAAAAAAATTACCTTCAGTAGGTCCTTTGAATGAATTTTTAAAAATACCTTCAGTAGGTTCTTTGAATGAGACCTTCAAAGCTCAAATTAAGGACTTGGTTTCTGCCCGTCATTTGTACCAGAACTGTCTCGAGGCTTTGAAGCAAGTTCCGGTGGCTTAAAAGTTTCCTGTAATTTAGTCGATTTTTATTTTCAACGAAGACAAACTCCCTTTAAGATTTCCAGTGATTGTACCCAAAAAAAAAATCATTTGATCCAAATACGGAGGCCGGAATTCATATAGCTTGCAGCTGAATCTTGCCTCTTATTAAATGTCTGCCACTTTGTACGGTGTATTAAAATAGATTAATTGAATGGCATGTGGGGGGTGAAATAGTTTATATGGAATGTATTGTGGGGCACAGGAATCTTTCAGAGGGATCGACACATGAGGACTAGAGTAGTTGAAAATAGAATGGTTAAGTAAGAGTATTGAATATTTAATATAGTTTGGCCTATGAGGACTAATGTCGTTTGAAAACAGAATGGTTAAGAGTATTGAATATTTGACATTGCTTGCCATAGCAGGACTAGAATGGTTGAACTGTAACTTCATACGAGTGTAGTCGTGTTCGATCGCTATATTGGTTGTAAAATAGTGAATAAATCACTCGGTGACTTTCGTTTCGTATCAATGTGCGCAGTTTTGCAATGCTAATGAAACAATTGTTCATTTCTTTTAAACTTAAGATAGGTACTTCGTTAAAACGCCATCTGAAATGTTTCCTTAAATTAACAAAATATTGAAGCATCAGTTATCAAATCTTCCGTGCGTCCCTGAGATGTCAGTGCCATGTGTCAGAAGCTTAATCTTGTTTGATTCCTAAATTATGAACAATTTGTTCGGGAAGAGACGACTATCAATAACCAAAGTTACTTTGAAAAAAAAAAATACACGTACACAGAGTAACGCACTTTAAAAGATTCCAAATTGATGCTACCACTTCGGTACGGCGCCACCCTTGAACTCTATAAATAATTCCACCAACCATTTCCGTAAAACTAAAGAAATTATGATGAGCAAAAACCGCACTTGCGATATTTTTAAAGACTCACATTGAGCGCAGTTATTGGGAGTTTTATTTGGTGAAATCATCGCCACCTAGTAGCGTTAGTGACTTTTTTACAAAGTTTATTTGAAAATCACGCTTTATCCCCAAAATCTATATTTTACCACATTGAAACACAAAACGCAACAATACAAAAACTACATACGAGAATACCCATTCTAAGTCTTTCATCCCTTGCAACCATAAACAAACACAGGCCACTTTACATCTAGGAGATAACAGCTAGCTGGAAAAGATGGTAGACAACATCACCCCAGCAGGTGTTTTGCGAAGTAGATATGTTTTCAAATCGGTTTTGAAAGACTCCAGTGTCTGGCTGTTTCTAAGAGCGACAGGACGTGTATTCCAAATTTTTGGGCCAGCAAATGCGAACGTGCGCCTTCCGTAATTTTCAAGACGAGATGAGCGGAGTTGTCTAGTGGGAACATAAGGCGTCATGGGCGCTTTGAGATAGGACGGTGCAAGGTCACGCAAACAGCGGTAGCACAGAGTTGCAATTTTTTACTCCATGTGACCGCGGACCGGCAGCCAATGCAACTCTCTCAGAAGTGTTTTAGCATGGTCAAATTTTCGTTTGCAAAAAACAATGCGAGCCGCATTATTCTGTACTTTTTTAATTTTATCCAGGAGCGTACCTGGAAGACCCAGCATGAGAGCATAGTAGTAGCCCATGCGTGATACCACGAATGTAGACATCAGCCTCTTTGTTGCATCAAACGTTAAGAAAGGTCTGATATGACTAATTCTGCTCAGCTCTAGAAAAATCGCCTTGCAGATCATGTTAATGTGATTTTCCATAGAAAGTGTTCTGTCTAAGAAGACATCCAGTATTCGCACTGTTTGAGCAAATTCAATCTGTATACCTGAGAGAGAAAGGGGTGGTGTGTTATTTACAGATTTTAACTTTTGAGAGGTAGCAATGGGGATCTGATCGGTCTTTTCATCGTTCAATTTGAGCTTGTTTATGTTCATCCAGTGCTTAACTGACTCCACTGTCCACTGTCTTCTGTGTCATACTAAGAATCTGAGGGAACTGAGAGGGGGTCACGGACTGCTGAAGTTGGGGTGTCATCCACGAACATGAGATAGAGCATGTCAAACTGCTTAATCACTGCACCCAAGGGCTGAACGTACATAGTGAAAAGCACCGGGCCTAGGACCGAACCCTGGAGTACTCCGAATTCGATAATAGATTGCTTCGAGGTCAAGCCTTTTGCGAGAATGATGTACAGCGCCATCTGGTAGCTTTAGTGATACTGTAACATGGAGAATCCTGTATTTTCATCAGTTTTTGTTTTTCTTTTTTGAAAAGGTGTCGTTTTCTCCATACATGATCAGCCCATTATTTCCGTAGACTCCCGACATTCGCTTACCTCTTCGCTTGCTCAGTCAGATGCGCACAATGTTGAAAGTTGGAAAGTATGACGCTTTAAATTAAAATCTAAGTGTGTATTTTTATTTGACTGGTTTTGTGAGGGTTTTTTCCATGTCTCTATTCAATCAGGACTATTTGGCTTATACGCTGTATGGCTTTCTTTAATTATTTAAATCTGATATATAGACTTTTTTGAAAATTCCATACGAGTTATTTCAATGTTATTTTCTCTAAACAGTTACATTCTTTTTTTTTTAATTCATTCATGTTGGCGCTGTTTACCTCCTCCTAAATTCTAGAGCTTGGCCAAGTTTGACTGAAACTTCTCTTACTTTAAAAAATTCATAAATTAAACCTCGGATTAACTCAGGGGCCGTCAATAAAGCACGTCAAGCTCCAGGAGTGGGGTGGGGGGGGGGTGTTCTAAAAAAGTGTGACAGTGGGTGACAGGGGGGTGGGGGGGGGGGGGGGGGGGGGGGGGGGGGATGGGGGGGATGGGGGTGGGTAAAATCTTGTGTGGCGGCACACATTTTTTATTTGTTTATATGTGTATATATGTCTGTCCGTTTATCTATCCGTTTGTCCAACCGTGCATCCATTCATACATATATCGATCCATACATCTCTCTCTTTCTGTTTCTTTCTCTCTTCCCCCTCTCTCTCTCTCTCTCTTTCTCTCTGTCTCTCTCTCTCTTAATACGGTTGCACTTTCCCTACCCATCAATGCAACAATGGTCCCACCTACTGCTGCTCGCATTGTATCAAAAATATAATTACCTTCGCCGATTCTTTTTTTAAATATGTTTTATTGTCATAGCTAACTGCGACAACGGGTCCGACATTAAGCCTATTGAAACAAGCCACAGTTCTCATAATGATCATCTTTGAATGACAAGCTCTTATCATAAAATTGTCCTTGACGTAATGTTGTTGTTTGGGAGCAATGGCGAATGAAACATTTTATGCCGTCGGGGGATATGAGAGACCAATGTAATTATTTCTACCTGCAGCCTTAAAAGTGTACATCACACAGTGGCGTAGAAATGGGGCGCAGAAAGGGCGCGCGAGTTTTCTTTTCTTTATTTTTAAATAAGGGTCGCATGTCCGGCGCATTACAAAGCTTTATTTCGTGTATAGGCTAACACAGGGGCTCCCAAGCTTCCTGTTGCCACGACCCTACAATACAGTTCCTTATGTTGTGGTGACCCCCCCCCCCCAACATAAATATACTTTCCTTGTTACTTCATAACTGTAGAGTATAGAGCATATATGTGTTCTGATGGTCTTAGGCGACTCCTATTGAAAGGGTCGTTCGACCCACCAAAAGAGGTCGCGACCAAAAAAGTTGAGAACCGCTGAGGTTTCATGTTTTATAAATAGTTTAACTTTCAGCTCTAACGTGTTAAGTTCAGGTGCATATTTTTGTCATCAAGCGTGGTAGAGAGAGGCCGCCTGAAATATGATGGAACTTAAGATGTGTCCATGTGTGAACCTCAGATACAACTCATTATTATTACTGTGGTTTACACACTCCACTCACTATATATTTTTTTAAATTTTATAATGTAAACCTGGCCTGCAAAAATCAAAATGTAAGGTGGGCCGTATTAATTCATTAAAAAAAACTTATTCGGGCCGCAATACGTTATGAAAAATTTGTGCGAAAAGATAATAGGATGGGGGGCGAGGGGGGGGGCTATTAAGAAAATAATAATAATAAAGTATATTTCGTTACTTCGAGGGCCGCCAACGGGGGGAGGGGGGGTGAAGGGCGTATGTTGTGCAAGCCTTGTGTAAACCCACATATTTCTGGATAACGTCTTCATTTCACACTTCTCCAGGGTAACAAATATACCACTCACCATTAAAGAATAGTTGTCTGTCTATCTCACTCCCTCTCTGTCTCTCTCTCTCTCCCTCTCTCTCTACCTCTCTATCTACCTCTCTGTCTCTCTCTGACTTTCTCTATCTGTCTCTGCCTTTCGCTTTCTGTCTCTCTCTCTGTTTGTTTCTCTCTCTCTGTTTCTCTATAAATATGTCTCTCTCTCTCTCCTTCCCTCCACCCCTCTCTCTGTGCTCCTTCTGTCTCTCTACCTACCTCCACCCCTCTTTCTCCTTATCTCTCTCACTCTATTGTCTCTCTGTCTGTCTCTCTCCCTCCATCATTTCCCCCTCTCTCTGTCTCTCTCCCTCCAACCCCCTCTCTCTCTGTCTCTGCCTCTCTGTCTCTCCCTCCAACCCCCTCTCTCTCTGTCTCTGCCTCTCTCTGTCTCCATCCCCCTCTCTCTGTCTCCATCCCCCTCTCTCTGTCTCCATCCCCCTCTCTCTGTCTCTGCCTCTCTCTCTGTCTCTGCCTCTCTCTCTGTCTCCCTCCCTCCGACCCCTATCTGTCTCGGAGGGATTTTGTCGGTCTCTCACCCTCCACCCCCCCTCTGTCTCTCTCTGTCTCTATGATTCTCTCTGTCTCTCTCCCGTCTCTCTCTGTATCTCTCTCCCTCTCCCCCTCTCCCTCTCTCTCTGTAACCCCGCTTGATGATTATTCAAGTAGACATGTTATTTACGTCCGTAATGTTAAAGTAGAGCCATTTCTCCCCTTGTGATGCGCGGGTATTGATTTATGACGACGTAAGATGTGCCACGTACAGCTGGTCAGGAAGATGACAACCTCAAATAATCCTACTTTGGATTAGATTTAACGTACAATGCATGTGTTTGTGTTTTTCAAATTAAAAATGTCTTAGATGGAGTCTGATAGAGAAAGTTTTCCAGGGGGAAAACATTTTGAAATAGGAATAGTGTATGTAATATCAATTTTACAGCCCAGAATTATTTGTCCGGAAAAAATGTGTGTTTTTATTTCAAATAAATATTCCTATTTAATCACATAAATTTAGAGATACATTAAAGGCCAAAAATCGGACGGGATTTCTATGCAATAAATAACCAAAGTTTAGATATAATAGGGTCGGAGATAAAATGAACTTGGAACAGAGAAAAATAAATTTGTTTGACAGAAAACATTTCATCCTGTAAAGATGTGCATCTCTTGTATATATGTCACGCTTCTGGTGGACTGCTTCCATTTCTGGATATTCCCTAACAAGCTGGCTGCTTCCTTTTCAGCGTATTTGGTACTGAGATTATTTACGTAGCTTTTGCTATATGCTTTGTATTTTGTGACGTATATTTGGGTATGGGAAATGGCGTTGTTAATGTTGTTATGTTTTAGCAGGAGCAGCAGTGATGGCGTAGCTAGCAATGGTGTGTAGGTAATGGATTTCTTGATTTAATAAAGAGACATTGGCTACTTGAATCATTGGTTTGTAAAGAAAGTAGAGTTCAATAGAACGCAAAATATAATTCCCGATAACTCCGCTCAATGATTTTTTTTTTTTTTAAATAACTAAACTGTGTTTTTGAGCGTAATATTTTCTTTTCGGAACACGAAATCGTCTAAATTCAGATATGGTGTAATAAATATTCGTTTTAAAAGTAGTTGGAACCTCAGAGTATGATTATAGTTCATGGGCGTAAAATAAAAAGTGTGCAGGGACATATCATGGAAGGAAGCGGTGTAGCAAATATTAGGATTTTTAAATGAGGGTTACTTGAATTCATGTTTTGTCAAATAACTTAAGTAGATGGGAAGCTCACGCATTGCTTTCGCCAATGTTTGGCGAGCTGCAGCTAGTAACTTATTATTCTCATTAGGAATTAAAAATGTATATGTCATAATTGTATGTTTTGTATATTTGTATCATTTATAAAAGGACAATTGTGACCAAAAAACCAACAATTGTAACCAAAAACCAACAATTGTGACCAAAAACCAACAATTGTGACCAGAAAACCAGCAATTGTGACCAAAAAAACAGCAATTGTGACCAAAAAACCAGCAATTGTGACCAAAAAACCAGCAATTGTGACCAAAAATCCAGCAATTGTGACCAAAAAACCATCAATTGTGACCAAAAAACCAGCAATTGGGACCAAAAACCAACCAATGTGACCAAAAAACCAGCAATTGTGACCAAAAACCAACCAATGTGACCAAAAACCAGCAACTGTGACCAAAACAGCAAGTGTGACTAAAAACAAGCAATTGTGACTAAAAACCAGTATTGGTACCCAAAAATAACAAAAAATTTCATTATCATTTTTTTAAAATCCAAGTAAAATTCTGTAAAGGAAATAGTAGAACAAGGTGTGTAGAAGTAGATGCTTGAATCGAAAGATAGGACAGTTGGTCCACTATTTCCTTCCCACGGCTTGAACGCAGTCCTTCATTTATTATCCTTTAAAACTCTCTAACGGTATAGATTTAAATTATAAAATGTAATGTCGTTCGAAGCTTATAAAGATTCTATTATTAAGGGATTATTTTTACAAAAATAAACTACCATTCTAAAAGCCGCAACGTTGGGGGGAGGGGGGGGCAGCATGCGAGCCAGGAAACTGTGCGAGTAACATATAGGAAACAAATGTTTTCAATAATTATACTTCGATGAACTTAGTCCAACAGTGAACTTGGTCCGACAATGGACTTGGTCCGACAATGGACTTGGTCCGGCAATGGACTTGGTCCGGCAATGGACTTGGTCCGACAATGGACTTGGTCCGACAATGGACTTGGTCCGACAATGGACTTGGTCCGACAATGGACTTGGTCCGACAATGGACTTGGTCCGACAATGGACTTGGTCCGACAATGGACTTGGCGACAATGGACTTGGCGACAATGGACTTGGTCCGACAATGGACTTGGTCCGACAATGCACTTGGTCCAACAATGAACTTGGTCCAACAATGGACTTGGTCCGACAATGGACTTGGTCCGACAATGGACGTGGTCAGACAATGGACGTGGTCCGACAATGGACGTGGGCCAACAATGGACGTGGTCCGACAATGGACGTGGTCCGACAATGGACGTGGTCCGACAATGGACGTGGTCCGACAATGGACGTGGTCCGACAATGGACTTGGTCCAACAATGGACTTGGTCCAACAATGCACTTGGTCCAACAATGGGCGCACAAACTTTTGTTGCAACTCAACAACTCAGAGGGGAAAAAAGCGCGTTCGTTTTAAATCAATGTATGTCAAGTAAGCTTCCTGGTATTCAATAATTACTTCGAGGAATAACATGAAAATGGCGAACACTTAGATTTGTTTTTTTTTTTTTTTAAATAATTTCTGTTTCCTGTTATGCGTTTCACTTGTCCTGTCTGCCGAGGAAGGCTCTTAGCCGAAACGTTATTCTTTTTTTTTGTCCTGTCTTTCTATTTCAAGCTTCCCCACACACTTGTCCTTTAATTTAGCGCGGGTCCTTCAAGTTGTGTGATGTCATTGAAAGGTTGTTCTTTCTTTCTTTTTTTTTTTCTTTCTATTTTTAAAGGAATTTTTAAATTGTTAACCCGTTGTTGCATTACTATCGAATTTATAGCTCATTTTATGAACGCGAAAGTCAGCGTTAATTTAATATGGTTACAATGGACATTTGTAGACCGGAATTCAACGATCGATTCAAACACTTAATATTACGGTATTATAATTTTTATTATTTTTATTATATAAGTTTTATTATTTTTTAAAATAAAAAACAGCAAATGGTTCTGGATGCACATAGTCAATGTAGGAATAGAGCAAAGAGGGTTTTAAAAAAAATCTCATTAGCAACTGAAAGTTGTGATTGAGAGAAAACATCCAAGCCTTCTTTGTATAACCAAGTTACTACCCCAGCCCCCCTACCCCCCTTTTTTTTTTATTCTCCAGAACAGCAGACGAGAAACATAAAATTGATTTTTCAATTTACTCCCCCCCCCTCACCCCACCCCCACCCCCCCCAGCCGTTCTTCTATTAAACCGGTGTACAAACGCAACCTTTGTTCACGTGACTAAACAGAAATAACTGAAGAGCCCTATGTGGAGCTTCCCCTCTGCTTCGACCCCCCCCCCC
>CAXITT010000038.1:2253663-2290419 GCA_964033795.1 Lymnaea stagnalis
CCCCCCCCCCCCCCCGGGAAAGCCAAGTCCCCCGCCCACGGAGCAAAAATATGTCCAACAATAAATCAACTGGCACTGCCCCCCTCCCAAAAAAACGTGAAGTCCCCCCCCCTCTCCACCGCGGGGAAATTTTTTAAATAATCAGTGTTGGTAGGTCACAATGTCCCGGCTAACTAAATTTTTTTTAAAATCGTAATTCGGGGTTGGGAAATGACAAACAAACAAAATCTGATTCTTAAGCTTCTTCCAAATGAATCCTTTTGTTTGTTTTTTTTTTGTTTTAGGTGTTCCCATTTTTATATTGGCACTTGGTTCCCATGAGCCGTTTACCAGATCTCTCACTTCTTTGCGTCAACCAATTGAGATTTTCTGCATCAAGATGCAACTTAAAAATGATCTTCATGTTTCGTTTCTATTTTTTAGCCCAGAAATAGTGCACTCATCTGGCCAGTGGGCACTGAACCGGAAGTCAAACGGATGGAGCGGTTTTTTTTAAAAAAGAAAACAATTGAATGTGCCAGGGTAAACAACAACCCGGTCATTTTCCTCATCTCTTTAAAAGAAAAAAAAAAGACGTTAATTCCAATCATCCTTTCATGTTGATTGTTAGAGTGTTGTGTTTATTTTAATCAATACAGCTTTGTTTACTTCACGTTGCTGGATGGCATCCGAAAGGAGGACATGTTCCCTTTATTCTATTTAAAATAAAATGTCCTCTATTAGCTTAAAATGTCCTTTTTGGCTTTGTCAATTTAGTTAATGTTGAAATTATATATATATATATATATATATATATATATATATATATATATATATATATTGTTTCAACATTAACTACACTTAAATACTATTCCTTTACCAATAAATCACTAAAGAACTGTATTTTTTTTTTTTTATATTTATATAATGTTATAATTATATATATATATATATATATATATATATATATATATATATATATATATATTGTTTCAACATTAACTACACTTAAATACTATTCCTTTACCAATAAATCACTAAAGAACTGTAAGAGCGATTCATTTAATTCACGACATAACACAAATGAGGACAGAGCACTGCCCCACGAGGAGCTATCTAAATAGGTTGAACCCACTACGGGACCCGAGCTGCCGCCATTGTGGCCAGGCACCGGAAACAGTAGAGCACCTTCTAGCCGGGTGCCCAACATTAGCGACTGGCGTGACTGGGGTTCTCCCAGCCAACCACGTCGAGAGCCTGTTATACGGGTCTGCCCCACAGATGAGGCAGGCCTGTTCCATACTTGCCGGTGCCATTAAAGAGCAATAGCTCGGTCCCATACAGTGAATGAAATATTTCAATTCACGACAATTGGTTCGCCAAGGAGACAACAATTGGACAATCGGGAAGATTTTAGTCTTTGTGTTGAGTTTTTTTTTGTTTTTTTTTGGTTTTTTTTTTTCAATTAAAATTTAGAAATTAAATATCTAATGAAAGAGAGATGTTATCATCGAAGTGAAAAACTGTACAAATCTGAAGCCAAAAGGACTAATCCCATCATACGCTGCATGAACAATTGACGATCTCTGTCGAATCTTGGACTTGGACAAGTATTCATATCAATGTTTACTCAGAATTGCGAAAAATTTGAGAATTTCATTTTCCATCCCTGCTCATAATGTAAATATGGAGCGTTTGTTTATTTTTAATAGGACTTTCAGTGGAGCGAGAAGTTAAATAAACTTGTTTTGGATTCAGTGAAAAGTAATCCTACAGCACAACAATTTCCAGAGTAGGACGTGCTATAAAATTTGTATAGTTACCCTTTAGGGAACAAGCTCTGAGACTGAGAATTATGTTTACATGCCTAGCGGGTGTCAAAGGTGTCGTTCTATGATAGAAACTTTATTTTAATGATGTAGTTACTAAGAGGGCCTAAAATTGGTTAATTTCATAATAAACTTTTAAAGATCTTAAAATGTGCTGTTGTTTTTTTTTTTAGCAAATGTCGTTCTATCAACATCAACAACAACATCAACAACAACAACAACAAAATGTCTTCCTTTTCGGACCTTTTCAAAATGAAATGTCCGCTTTTTTTTGTATTTTTGTATCTAGCAGCGCCATGATTACAACAACAAAAAAAAACTCTTCAGCTGATGATATTCTGTTTTCCTGTTTACACTGCAGTGGCGGTTTATCACCACACCGCTAGATTCTACGTCTGTTCTAAGACACATTCAGTTTATTTCATCACTTTATAGAGTCACTAGTCTTGTTGTCTGCCTTACTTCTTCTGGCGAATTGTATGTATAGATGTATTCCTCACGTAATCGGTAGCATAAAATGTATTCAATATCAATCGTGTATTCAGTATCAATCCTGTATTCATGATCAATCCTGTATTCATGATCAATCCTGTATTCATGATCAATCCTGTATTCATGATCAATCCTGTATTCATGATCAATCCTGTATTCATGATCAATCCTGTATTCATGATCAATCCTGTATTCAGTTTCAATTATGTAGTCATGTCTTGGCTCTATACCCCCTTCATATTCCCCTTCATAATTCAACAATCACTAGCCTATGGGGTATGGACTCCATAAATAGCAATTAAAACTTTCTCTGAGCAACGTTGATTTCAAGCATCTGTAATTTCCAAATGGCTCACAAGAAGCATAATCCTGGATCAGATATCATTGATCAAATCCTGGATCAGATATCATTGATCAAATCCTGGATCAGATATCATTGATCAAGCGGTCCTAAACAAAGAAGTTCCCCCAGCCCCTCCCTTACTGTTGGGAATAAATATTTTTTAACAAGACTGTTGCAGAACGCCGCTGATCTGTAACTTAGGAAGTGAACTTTGTCGTGTTTCTCCGCGTGCGTCAGGAGTCAGGTGACAGAGAAAAATAATCTATTTACTGGAGGTCGCGATTTGTTTGGTTCCTTTTTGTTCTTGTTAGCAATGGTTAAAAACTTTAACCGTTAGAGGCTACGAAAATAAAAAACCCTATTGCGTTAAGTTAAAAGGTTTGACTAGAGGTTGTTTTTTTGTTTGTTTTTTTGTTGTTTTTTTTGTTTTTACTGCGCAAGCCATTTGAAACCGGAAACGTGAAGACTTGAAAGAACGACAGCCGCCATAACAGTGGGGGGGGGGGCGTAAAATATAAACATGATGCAAACAAAAATGTACTTTTGTTTTAAGTACCATTGCTTTCTAAAGATAAACGAAGTAGTATTGGATTAAGGAAGAATGAACCCGGCGCCGTGCCTAGAGATAGTTGGGCACCTGCGTGGGGTTCTTTTTGATAAATAATTAGCAGAGGCGCCGCCTTCGGCAGTATTTGTTCTCATTTGAATTTATAGTATTGTTTTTTTTTATAATTTATGTATAGTTCGGCCAATGTTATGTTTTATTCGCCACAACTGTAGCTATTTTGTAAAAAAAGTTTGCCCAACTTGGTCTAGGAATGATTTTTTCAATAATGAAACATTTCACAGCGTTTAGACGTCACGGATTGGTACTCATCATCATGGTTTCTCATGTCATGAGCCAAGCTGTCTCACCCACCACCAACGGGAATGGCGTTCATCTTTTGTGGGCACCAATCAAAACTTACATGAAACGTTCATGACCGACGTGAGGAAAAAAACAAACATGGATCTCCGGATGCAGGCAATAACCATGGCCCGAAATACCCTACTTCTTCCACCCTACACAGTCTCAGGAAAACACAAATGTGTAATATATAGAGAGATATATTTATTTATATATTTATTTATTTAATTATTTATTTATTAAATTATTTATTAAACCCTTCATAATTACCGACTTCTTACCTCGTATGACACACTACATCGAACCGCTTATGACACACTACATCGGACCGCTTATGACACACTACATCAGACCGCTTATGACACACTACATCAGACCGCTTCATGACACACTACATCAGACGGCTTCTGACACACTACATCAGACCGCTTCTGACACACTACATCAGACCGCTTCTGACACACTACATCAGACCGCTTCAGACACACTACATCAGACCGCTTCTGACACACTACATCAGACCGCATCTGACACACTACATCAGACCACTTATGACACACTACATCAGACCACTTATGACACACTACATCAGACCGCTTATGACACACTACATCAGACCGCATCTGACACACTACATCAGACCGCATCTGACACACTACATCAGACCGCTTATGACACACTACATCCGACCACTCATGACACACGACATCTGACCACTCATGACACACTACATATGACCACTCATGACACACTACATCTGACCGCTTATGACACACTACATCTGGCTACTTATGACACACTACAGCTCAACACTTATGCAGTCACTTATGACACACTACATCAGACCGCATCTGACACACTACATCAGACCGCTTATGACACACTACATCAGACCACTTATGACACACTACATCAGACCGCTTATGACACACTACATCAGACCGCATCTGACACACTACATCAGACCGCATCTGACACACTACATCAGACCGCTTATGACACACTACATCAGACCGCTTATGACACACTACATCCGGCCACTCATGACACACTACATCCGATACTCATGACACACTAATCTGACCACTCATGACACATGACATCTGACCACTCATGACACACTACATATGACCACTCATGACACACTACATCTGACCACTCATGACACACTACAGCTCACCACTTATGCAGTCACTTATGACACACTACAGCTGACCACTTATGACACACTACAGCTGACCACGTGTGACACACTACAGCTGACCACGTATGACACACTACAGCTGACCACGTATGACACACTACATCTCGCCACTTAGTGCACACTGCATTCAATTAGCACAATAAGGATGTGTCTACCCAATTGTAACTTAAAGATAAAATTTCGTTTTATCTCACTCGTACCCAGCCTCTTCATACCCAGCCTCTTCATACCCAGCCTCTTCGCTGTTATGAGTGCATCAAAGTTATCTTTTACTGTTACTTTAGTGTACACGAGTGTGTCAAAGTTATTTTTTACTGTTACTTTAGTGTATCAAAATCTTGCTTATTAAGGATGTAACTAATATTTATATTTTTTTTATTGCTATTACTTTTAACACCAATCCAATGCAGAGCGATGGTGCCATCCCAAAGGATATCTCTCAGGACAAGCTCAGAAGCCTGAGTGGTGTGTTTTATGGAGAATTTGATGTTTCCCAAGCCGCATATCTCTTCTCCACGCAGATGATCAAGCCTAAGTCGAGTCTAATGGTCAACATTGCTTGGCAGTAACGGCGCTGCAGACGCTGCCGGGGTTTCATTAAGTTTCGTGTCAGCCCCCCCCCCCCCATATCTCTTCTCCACTCAGATGATCAAGCCTAAGTCGAGTCTAATGGTCAACATTGCTTGGCAGTAACGGCGCTGCAGACGCTGCCGGGGTTTCATTAAGTTTCGTGTCAGCCCCCCCCCCCAAAACCCCACAACCCCCACAACCCCTTATTCTTTTTAACTGGTCTCTTATTTCGGGATGTATGGTCGGCGTTCACTTGAACTTCCAAAATTTTGATGAACACGAAACAAAACAAAGTTTTACTTTTCTTTAGTTGAGACTTTATAGAGAATTAAAAAGAGTAACAAAGGGAATAAGCTGCAACTAGCTGCAACTAAGACTCGTAACAACGCCGGCCTTAGGGTAAACTTTCGCCCTGTCCGAAGCACCCGTTCGGCACCCCATTCTCTGTCCCTGTATGGCTCCGCTCTTTTTCCTATTACGACGTCGGCTATGTAGCACGTGTTATGATGCCATACGTGTAGCTAACCTTACGCATTTTAACATGCACATTCATTTAGACTATTTGGTTTTTCTATGGTACTTCCCACTTCACTATAATAAACTAAGGGAGTTTAAATATTTACAGGGCGCCTCAGGCACCCCTATGGCCACGGCGCCCTGTGCGAAGGCCCAGATCACACACCCTAAAGGCCGGCGCTGCTCGTAATAAAAACGTAAGATTGATTTTCAGATCGACGCGTTAAATCCTTATTGTGATTACTATTTTATCATCATTTTATGTTTTAAATGTTCACTATTTATTATTACCTCGAAATCATGTGTTTAAGACAGGCCTGCACAACTCAAAATGTAAGGCGGGCCGTAATACTTTATGGAAATCGTGTGCGGGCCGAGCTAAAATAGGACAGCCAGAGGGGGGGGGGGGTTAATAAGATACAACGATTTAAAAAATATATTTCATTACTTCGCAGGCCGCAAAGGGGCATGCTGACGGGCCGTATGTTTTTCAGGCCTGGTTTAAGCTATAAACAAAATAGCTCATGAAGTCGTCATCTTCTCTGGCGCTAAATTGTTTTTAAAGATTATTTTAAAAGGGTGAAGGGGCGAGATCGCTCACTTGCGATGTTCCTTCACAATGAATTGCTTTCATTGAACGCGATCATTACAAAGGGGGAAACAGATCCACGAACGTTTGTTGTATTTTACTTGACAACCACAACAACAACCACAACAACAACAACCACAACAACAACCACAACAACAACCACAACAACAACAACCACAACAACAACGACAACAACAACAACCACAACAACAACAACAACAACAACAACCACAACAACAACAACCACAACAACAACAACAAAAGCAACAACAACAACAACCACAACGACAACAACAACCACAACAACAACCACAACAACCACAACAACAACAACAAAAGCAACCACAACAGCAACCACAACGACAACAACAACCACAACAACAACAACCACAACAACGACAACAACAATGACAAAATGATCGTGTTTGGTCATTTTTGTGTGGGCGGCCCCCCTCCTGTTACATCGCACTACTTCCCAGTCTCACCAAGGCGACTGGCGAATTAATTCGGCGACACACAACGGTTCTCTGATCTTCACTCCCCACTCCCCACCCCCACCCCCCCCCAACCTTACTCCGGCCAGGGACCTAAGGCGGTTGATCCTTAAAGAATCGCGATGACTTATTGTGTCAGCCCTGCAAGATGGGTTTCTCATTTCAGTCGGGATGGGAACAAAGGGACGAACCCGGTGCCGGTAACAACAATAAGACGCAACTTACATCGGTTGTTGCAGTTATTCAACAGGAGGAGAAGTCATCTGGCCAACGTTATCAACAGGAGTAGAATTCATCTGGCCACAGCTATCAACAAGAGAAGTCGTCTGGGCAAAGTTATCAACAAGAGGAGAAGTCATCTGGGCAAAGATATTCAACAGGAGGAGAAGTCATCTGGCAAAAGTTATCAACAGGAGAAGTAATCTGGCCAAAGTTATCAACAGGAAGAGAAGTCATCTGGCCAAAGTTATCAACAGGAAGAGAAGTCATCTGGGCAAAGTTATCAACAGGAAGAGAAGTCATCTGGCCAAAGTTATCAACAGGAAGAGAAGTCATCTGGCCAAAGTTATCAACAGGAAGAGAAGTCATCTGGCCAAAGTTATCAACAGGAAGAGAAGTCATCTGGCCAAAGTTATCAACAGGAAGAGAAGTCATCTGGCCAAAGTTATCAACAGGAAGAGAAGTCATCTGGCCAAAGTTATCAACAGGAAGAGAAGTCATCTGGCCAAAGTTATCAACAGGAAGAGAAGTCATCTGGCCAAAGTTATCAACAGGAAGAGAAGTCATCTGGCCAAAGTTATCAACAGGAAGAGAAGTCATCTGGCCAAAGTTATCAACAATTCTGTCTCAAAGACTGTTTATCAGTAGCGTAGGGGTGTTTTGTTTTGTTTTGGTTTTGTTTTTGTTTTTTTGTTTTCAGAGCATGATTCCTCAACCCGGAAAACGTGAATTCACGATTTTGAAGTACAATTTAAAGTCTGTTAGTTCTTTGAAGTAGATTGTCAAGTCTGTTATTTCTTTGAAGTAGATTGTCAAGTCTGTTATTTCTTTGAAGTAGATTGTAAAGTATGTGAGTTCTTTGAAGTAGAATGTCAAGTCTGTTATTTCTTTGAAGTAGATTGTAAAGTCTGTGAGTTCTTTGAAGTAGATTGTCAAGTCTGTTATTTCTTTGAAGTAGATTGTAAAGTCTGTGAGTTCTTTGAAGTAGAATGTCAAGTCTGTTAGTTCTTTGAAGTAGACCGTCAAGTCTGTGAGTTCTTTGAAGTAGATCGTAAAGTCTGTTAGTTCTTTGAAGTAGATCGTCAAGTCTGTTAGTTCTTTGAAGTAGATTGTCTAGTCTGTTAGTTCTTTGAAGTAGATTGTCTAGTCTGTTAGTTGTCATTACAGAAAGAATATTTTGTAACGTTTTAGTTACTCTTAAATGGAAGAAAATAGAAGAACAAGGTCTGCGTAAGCTTGGAATAGAAAGACAGGACAGTAAATGAAGAACGTTACGGCCAAGATCTTCCTCGGCAGACGGGACAAATGAAGAAATTGAACTGTCTTTCTATTACAAGCATCAACATAACTTGTAGTATTTCCTTCACCCTCCGTTAGAGACCGACCGAATTTCGGCTTCGGTTTTTGCGCCGAAAGTGGCCATTTTATCACTTTCGGCCAAGTTTTGGTTTCGGCCGAAACTGAAAAGTTAACTTTCGGCTTAATTTCGCTTTCGGCCGAAAGAGAAAAGTTAACTTTCAGTTTTTCTTCGGTTTCGGCCGAAATTGACTTAGACTTTCGGCCATCCGGCCGAAAGTGACTCAGGTTTTTGGTCATTTTAATACTCAGCGAAAGCGATATTTAACAACAAACTAAGCCACATTTAAGAACAAATTAAGCGATCTTTGAGAACAAACTAAACGATATTTAACAACAAACTAAGGGACATTTAAGAACAAACTAAACGATCTTTAAAACAAACTAAGCGATCTTTAAGAACAATCTAAGCGATCTTTAATAACAAACTAAACGCTCTAATAGAACAAACTTAAAAGATTTTTAAGACCGGACTAAATGATCTTTAAGAACAAAACAAATGATCTTTAATAGTTAACTAAATGATTTATAAGAATAAATTAAGCAATCTTTAACAGAAAACTAAATGTTCTTTACGAAAAAAACTAAAAGATCTTTAAGAACTAACTAATCTATCTTAAGGAACAAAATTAATTATCTTTAATAACAAACTAAGCGATCTTTATGAAAAAACTAAGTGATCTTTACAACAAACTAAGCGATCTTTAACAACAAACTAAGCTATCTTTATGAACAAACTAAAAGATCTTCAACAACAAACTAAGTGATCTTAAAGAACAAACTAAGCGATCTTTATGAAAAAACTAAGCAATCTTTAACAACAAACTAAACGATCTTTAAGAACAAACTAAAGATCTTTAACAACAAACTAAACGATCTTTAACAACAAACTAAACGATCTTTATCAACAAACTAAACGATCTTTAACAACAAACTGAGCGATCTTTAAGAACAAACTAAGCGATCTTTAACAACAAACTAAACGATCTTTAACAACAAACTAAACGATCTTTGACCAGGACCAGCTACAACAGGATCTCAATCTGTTAGCTGAGTGGGAGATAAGCTGGGACATGGAATTTCACCCTGCCAAGTGCCAGACACTATCAATCTCTAGAAGTTGTACTCCTCTACACTACCAATACAAACTGCACGGCCATATTCTTGAGCAAGTTTCCTCCGTAAAGTACCTGGGTGTTACCATTCAAAGAGAGGTCCGCTGGGACCAGCATATTAACAATGTATGTAACCAAGCAAACCAAGCCTTGGGGTTCTTAAGGCGAAATCTAAAGATTGGCAACTCCTGTATGAAAGAAAGAGCATATAAAGCCTTTATCCGTCCGATTTTAGATTATGCATCTTCAGTCTGGGACCCATTTACCCAGAAGAGCATTGACAGGTTGGAGGCGGTCCAGAGACGAGCAGCACGCTTTGTCCTAAACCGCTACAGGAATACCTCTAGTGTTGGCAGCATGCTAGAAACACTAGGCTGGTCACCATTGGAGAAACGACGACGACAATCCAGGCTCTCCATGATGTACAAGATAAATAATGGGCTGGTCCACTGTTCCAGTATTAAACAGAAACTCGTCCCTCTCCCCCATAGACAGCGACGAGGCCATGACAGGCAATTCAGGCTCATACCAGCAAGAAGCCAGTATAGGAGCTGCTCATTCCTGCCCAAGACAATCAGGGACTGGAACCATCTTTCAAAAGGAACAGTTGAGGCGACAACACTAGACACATTTGTGTCTATTGCCTCAAGCCTTCAAACCCCTAGTGCATAATTTCCTCATCACCACCAGTAACAGAAACATTGCAAATCCCATCTACATGCATAGGAGCCAAAATGATCAATAAATTGATCGTGGGCCCTTAAGATATAGAAGAAGAAGAAGAACAAACTAAATGATCTTTAACAACAAACTAAGTGATCTTTATGAACAAACTCACCGATCTTTAAGAACATACTAACCGATCAATAACAACCAACTAAACGATCTTTAAAAACAAATTAAGCGATCTTTTAGAACCACATTTTTTAGAGACCCTGTTTAAAAAAAAATATATATTTTGCATTAATTTCCCCTCCTCACCCCCCCCCCCCCCAATTTTTGACAAATTTTCCCCTACCCCCTTTAAAAAAAAAAAAATTTTTTTACATAATTTCCCCCCCCCCCCCCCCCCCCCCCCCGATTTTTGACAAATTTTCTCCTACCGTACCTTACTAATTAAAAAAAAAATGTAAAGCAATTTAAATTACTTTTATATAAAAATGGTAAAATCCAAAGTATTCATTAGATCAAGGGTCTCAAATCATGGGGGGAGGGGGGCACAGGAGGTAGTGTCTGAATGAGAGTGGGCCGCATCAAGTAATTCACAAAAAAAGCGATTACAACTGTTACAATCTGCTCAACCTTTATAAATAACAATAAAATCATTAAGGGTTTTCAAGAACTACTCACTGTTGCCAGAGACCTGGCATACAAAAATATATAGAAACATTTAAAAAAAAAAAAAAAAAAAAAAAAAAAAAACAAATTAAAAGATTCTTTAAAACCCCATTTTTTACAGACCCTGTTTAAAAAAAAAAAATATTTTTCATTAAATTCCCCCCCCCCCCCCCCCCCCCCCACCCATATTTTTGACAAATTTTCTCCTACCATGCTAAATAAAAAAAAAATTGTAAAGCAATTTAAATTACTTTTATATAAAAATGGTAAAATCCAAACTATTCATTAGATCAAGGGTCTCAAACTCAAATCATGGGGGGAGGGGGGCACAGGAGGCAGTGTCTGAATGAGAGTGGGCCGCATCAAGTAATTCACACAAAAAGCGTTTACAACTGTTACAATCTGCCAGACCTTTATAAATAACAATAAAATCGTTAAGGGTTCTCAAGAACTACTCACTGTTGCCAGAGACCTGGCATACAAAAATATATAGAAACATTAAAAAAAAAAAAAAATCAGAATTTGACTAGTTGGTGAGATTAACTGAAACCGTCGCGGAGAGTCACGTTATAGATATGAGAATGGGGGAAACGGGCCGGCGCATTTTAAATAAACGTTTCTGTCATGTAGCGGGCCGCAAAATATCGTCTTGCGGGTCACAAATGGCTCGCGGGCCGCGAGTTTGAGACCCCTATATTAGATGTTTATTTATTAATATTCAGGATTATCTTATTTTTTATAAAAAGAATGTAAATATTTATACTTTCCCACATCATTTTCGAGGTATGCAGAATGTATGCGGGAACGAATTTCAAAATATCTTAATATTTCATTTTCGGTTTCGGCTTCGGTTTCGGCCAAAATTCATTTTTAACTTTCGGCCTTTTTTCCGTTTCGGTCGAAAGTCATTTTTAAACTTTCGGCATTTTTTCGGTTTCGGCCGAAAGTCATTTTAAACTTTCGGCATATTTTCGGCTTCGGCCGAAATCAGAAAATCACTTTCGGTCGGTCTCTACACTCCGTACTTTATTTATTTAAGTTCCTATTAAATGAAAGGGTTTTTTTTTTTTTTTCGGAAAAGCATTTTAAATAATTCTAGTATTTGTTGTTCAACCTTTTATTTAATCGAGACAAAGCTCAAGCTGAAACTGTTCACAACGACACGCATGATAAACGCTTGAGACAACCACCCCGTCCAGGACCTTGTAATAGAGGGCGCTATCTTGACAGGGGGACAAAATCGCTACCTTTATGCAAAATATGCGTGTTAATATATACTTTTTTTCAGGGAAGAGGGCGCCTAAACTCGGGTTTTGCCCTGGGCGCAGCTTTTGCTTTTCACAGCCCTGACCCTATCGCATGGCGTTATTCATACAGACTTGTAAACAGCGGATGCCAAAAACAGCTACGATTCAGCAATTCATTTTCTGCAAGGAGCTATTTTTTTATAGTATTTATCCTTAGTTGAGATCATAGCCGAAATAATATTTTGAAGTTACAACTGATCCCTTAAGGACCCTACGACGACTCTCTTCTTTTTTTCCCCTCGTGGTATCAGATCCGTCAAAAGATTCAAAAGTTTGTATTATTTCTTCAGCAAAGCAGATAGCGACCGTCCATGTTCACCGTAACCAAAGAGTTGATTCTTCGGGCGACCATCCTTGTACACAGCAACCAAAGAGTTGATTCTTCGGGTGGCCGTCATTGTACACCACAACCAAAGAGTTGATTCTTCGGGCGGCCGTCCTTGTAAACCGCAACCAAAGAGTTGATTCTTCGGGCGGCCGTCATTGTACACCGCAACCAAAGAGGTGATTCTTCGGGCGGCCGTCATTGTACACCGCAACCAAAGAGATGATTCTTCGGGCGGCCATCCTTGTACACCGCAACCAAAGAGTTGATTCTTCGGGCGACCATCCTTGTACACCGCAACCAAAGAGTTGATTCTTCGGGCAAACACATGAGCAGTTGAAGAGACTCCCGAGGTAATGGTCATCTTCCTTATTGACAAATCCCCTTAACCAAACCAAATATGTAAGCTTTAGAGCTGACAAGTCGACGTCCTTTAGTCCCAAGACCAGCAGTAGTGGTAAAGCGCCTCATCCGGATTGAGGAGGGTCCTCCTAATATCTTAATAGTCTCCGCCATCCTCTATGGCTGGGCCTACATTTACACGGACCACAAAGCCAATTCTTATTGGCAGTAATGCCGGCCGACCAAAGAAATATAACCCCATCCTTCATAGCGAGGATTCTCTCCCTTTTTTTTTTTTTTGTCTTTCTTTTCATTAAAAGAATACGTAGCGAGCTTAAAGACGACGCTGAGGAATTTTTTTCTCCCCACTTCTTACTCTTATGATGATCAAGATAGAGCACCAGATTACTGCTCGCCTTGGAGCGACTGAGCTTCTCAGCTGAATACGCCATGAAAAATGGGGGGATCCGTCAGAGAGGGGAGAATTTCTCAATATGACAATGTGACGTTTAAAGGAGACCGTCATATATTACGCATTTTTTTGTGTGTGTGTTGGTTTGTTTAATTCACGCACACCTACAACCCAATGGGTTCTCACAGTATGCGCCACGTGCCCTGAGTGAGCTGTCAACTGCTCCACATTATACCACATAACGCATACACCTTGGGTAAACCAGAAGCCCGCAGAGCAAAAAACTGTAAACAGAAGCCTCAAAATAAATAGTTAATAGCCTCGTTATTTCGTAATGTGCTTTTTTTTTAGTCTCTGACATGGGGGCGCCTTGGGGAGAAAACTGGATCCAGCAGGGCGCCGAGAAATGGTAAAAACGTTTGGGAACCACTGTATAAAAATGATTTTTTAAATCGTGGTTTGAGTTTCACATAAATACTAAACTACCGGAATGTTAAGTAAATAATATTTATGTGTAAGTTGCAACTTTTTATGCTGTTTTTTGCTTATTTACATATCAACATTTTATAGCGTGGCCTATATCATTGGTAAGTAGTAAACTGGTTCTTCTAATATTTTTTGTTTTAAAACCGAAATTCCCTCAATGGCGTAAATCTCACGTGACCGGTACATGGACATATAATAATAAACAACTTTATCCTCCTACATGATTTAATTACACATTTTTAAGTTTACATCAAGTAAGGGTTTCAATAGTTTGACAAGGTACACATTTTAAGGCACAGAAGAGTAATAAATGAAATCAATTTACAGAAAACATTTTATGACTCACAAAATGAATAGTATTTTTTTTTTAATAAGCGAGTCTTGCATGACAAGGGATATCAATAAAGAAATGATATTTATTGTGTTTTTAATTTTTTTTTTTTTTTGGTAGAGGATGAGGCACGAGCGTCAGTGACGTGAGAAGGGGGCACTCCCCCAAGGCGCCAACATCAGGGAGGCGCCAACATCAGGGAGGCGCCAACATTAGGGAGGCGCCAACATCAGGTTGATAGGATCTTAAAAATGAATTAAACTATTAATACCCCATATACTTCATAAAGACAAGGGACTCCAAAATCGCTTTAGTACTGGTCTGCCCCGGAGGAAACTTTTTCTAAATATCGAGGGGCGGCATTTACAGGCTTCACTAGGGGCGATGCTATTCTATTTATTTTTAATATTTTATTTTTCCGGGATCAAATGTTTGAAATTTGTCTCTTTTATTTTGAAATGAAGTCAGTAATAAATAAAATATAACTCGGACGCCTAAGAAATACACGTGTCTGATTTTGACAATTACACTAAAAGCTTAGACAGCTGCTGCTGGTTTGTTTGGTTTTTTTTTCAATAAGCTCCCCATTGTGGCGTGACACAGGCAACCAAGAGAGTAACAAGATCTTAAGTAGAGGGTACCGGTAATCTAACACTCAGGGCGAAGTCGAAGTGGACAGAGACTGCACCATTAAATAACTTTTTCAAAAACAATCTCCTGAAGGAAGGGGCCACGGGGGGCGGTTTGCAATTCGGATGGTATTGTGAGGTTATCTCACAGACGCACCAGTCCCTCTCTGTGGTGGTTCACCAGTTCCTCTCTGTGGTGGTTCACCAGTTCCTCTCTGTGGTGGTTCACCAGTTCCTCTCTGTGGTGGTTCACCAGTTCCTCTCCGTGGTGGTTCACCAGTTCCTCTCCGTGGTGGTTCGCCAGTTCCTCTCCGTGGTGGTTCGCCAGTTCCTCTCTGTGGTGGTTCACCAGTTCCTCTCTGTGGTGGTTCACCAGTTCCTCTCTGTGGTGGTTCACCAGTTCCTCTCTGTGGTGGTTCACCAGTTCCTCTCTGTGGTGGTTCACCAGTTCCTCTCTGTGGTGGTGCACCAGTCCCTCTCTGTGGTGGTTCACCAGTTCCTCTCTGTGGTGGTTCACCAGTTCCTCTCTGTGATAGTTCACCAGTTCCTCTCTGTGATGGTGCACCAGTTCCTCTCTGTGCTGGTTCACCAGTTCCTCTCTGCTGTGGTTCACGAGTTCCTCTCTGTGGTGGTTCACCAGTTCATCTCTGTGGGTACCAGTTCCTCTCTGTTATGGGTCACTAGTTCCTCTCTGTGATGGTTCACTAGTCCAGGCTTTGGAACAACGAAGAATAAATAGAACACTAAGGAGTCATCAAGCAATTCTTCAAGCAGTTATGGATAAAAGTTTTATTTGATGAACATAATACAACAAATTCAGTGATGGCTCTTTCCTAACTCCAACACTTGACTGAAAGCACTGCGTCTATCACTTCAGGGCAACTTTCCATGAATCTCTAACTCCTCCACCATTGTACCATGTCTCGAAAAACTGCTCGCTTATATTTCCCGTCGCGTTACTAGAAATTCTACTAGATATGTGTCCCTTGGTCATTGAATTGCTGCCTCATTAAAGACTTACTTGGTCATTGAATTGCTACCTCATTAAAGACTTGGTCATTGAATTGCTAACTCATTAAAGACTTGGTCATTGAATTGCTACCTCATTAAAGACTTGGTCATTGAATTGCTACCTCATTAAAGACTTGGTCATTGAATTGCTACCTCATTAAAGACAACATTGTCCCGACCGGATACTGTACCCACCGGATGCTTCTTCCATGTCTCTACCCGCTTACTAGCAGCGGTTCGCCTCGGGCTGCACTATTTGCTGTATATGGAGATGCGGCTTTTCGATCAACTGCAGATATTTTTTCTTGGTGGTTGTCTGCATCTATTTTGATCTTTGCCCGGATGTATTAACCCTGACTACGCCCCAATGTGTTGCTTTGTTGTTGTTTTTTGCATTAATTAATGTCTCTTGCTGTTTAGAAACCTCAGTTCCACACATAATGTAACGTGTTCCATGGCATTTTCCATCGCATTTTTGATCGCATGTTCCATAACATTCTTCGATCTCGTTAATCCACATATGGTCAAGAAATAACATCGTTATAATTCAATGTCATATAGTCACCCCACCCCCACCCACCCAGCTCACGTGAGTATGTGACCTCCAGTTCATTTTTTTCTACGAAAATATATTTCATTCAATCTCCATTGTACGATTATTGAAAGGGACTCCCCTCCCCCCCTCCCCCCCCAGGCCATCAATCTCCACCTGGTGCTTAGTGAAAGGGACTCCACCCTCCCCCCTCCCCCAGGCCATCAATCTCCACCTGGTGCTTAGTGAAAGGGACTCCCCTTCCCCNACATAATTTATATATTCAAAGATAAGATTCAATACACAATAGGTACTAATAATTACAAGACCAGGTAGAAATGTTGAGGAATGTGCAGTCTGTCATTTTCTATACCTAGTTCTACAAATTAAAAAGAATGCAATAATCAAAACAAAGATCAATTCACCTGAACGTTTATGGCCCTTCTGGAAAGACTTGCTGGGCATATCCTCAGACATCTGGACTGTGCAGATGAGATCAGATAGGTATCTGTAGTAGACCTGACTCTGAAGGTAGTTGGAGAAGTACACCTAGTGAAAGATAGTGTGACTGAATCAGTTGGAATATTCCAGAAGAAGTAACAGAGGGCATCTTTGTGGTTGAGTGAACTAGCATCACATACTGTCTGAGAGAAAAATAATCATCACAAAGATCCAGTGGTGAAAAAAATAAAATTGATGCCATGTGACCAACCTTATCTATGATCTTGAGCACAATGTTCTTGGCTTTAGTAAAACATCCTGGCAGAGGTCCACCCTCTCTGCAGATGTTTCCCTCTATTTCAAATCTCATTTTATCATCAAAGCCAACAGGATTGGTGGCCTGGAGGGAAAAATATCTGCGAACATGAAATGGAGATAACTGGTTAGTTTATTCTAACTTAACAACAAAGATATAGTGGCAGTGAGTCAAGCAATGACCAGTTCCTATAGTGGCAGTGAGTCAAGCAATGACCAGTTCCTATAGTGGCAGTGAGTCAAGCAATGACCAGTTCCTATGTCTAAAATGTCCTTTTAAAAACTGAAAGAGAACTACCTCGTCATCTATATAGCAAAATAAATTAAGATGATAAAAAAAGGGTTCATATTATCTCATTAATTGAAATGTTAAAAACACTTTTTTTAAAGCTTGATTAAACCCTGTAAATTAGGTATAGTGCTCTACGTGTTTTCAGCAAACATGATGTCTTTGTTTGTTTGTTTCAATGGGTGGTGGTGGTGGTGGAGCACATGTGGTTCTAGAGCTGGGCTGGGACAATACAGCAAATACATTTAAGAATGCAATATGAAATAATTTAGGGGAAATCTTTAAGAGAAGCTTAAAAACAAAATATTAAAATCCAGTTAATGGAGTATTATGCCATTTCAGCAATTTTATTCTCAATATCAGGAGTAAATACATGTTACTTATAACGTCTCTTCCTCCCGCTATCTTATTTTGAAATAATTTATTTAGTTTTAGTGCATAGTCATGGTTACAGATGTGTTATGTACTATTTTGGATATGATTAGTTATTTGGAAAAAAAATAAGCTTTCGAAATAATCGTATGTCAAATATAAAATATGATCTGACATTAAAATTAATCTGAATTCTGCCAACTTAGTAGCTTTTCCAAAATTAACCATAAACCCCCATCATGATCTGATCAGTACTTATCTTTAGTAACTAACATGTTGGCAAAATCTCCCTCAATGCTGCAATGGGTAAAAAATAGTAAAGAGTTTGATACCTGTCATATAAAACCATGGCATCAATCTGTGCTTGCTCGCCATCGTAAGATCCACTTGTGGACAGCAGTTGTTGTTGGAAATTTTCTGCTGCAAGCCACATCTGCATAAGGTCACTAGCGCCCTCTTGTTCCATAAACTGTAAGTGGAGGTAAAACCTCAATCATTTAAATATTTTAAGCTGACTTGACCGAATTACTTTAATGTTTTAATTACCGGAACACAACTTTTTAAAATTAACCCAATGAAAAGTACATGTGGTTGAGTTAGAATTAATATTGTAGAACTGCTGATCTCAAACCAAGAGTAAAATTTATTTCTCAAGAGCTAAATCAAACCAATTTTAATTTACTGGAATGTGTATTAATTAATTAATTAATTCACTGTTTCCATGATATAACATATTAAACTAATTCCTCACTATTTCCATCCTGTGAAAATAAATATATATACATATATATATATATATATATATGTATCTATATTTATTTACTTTCAATTTATATTATTTTTATTTCATTTATTTATTTATTTATAATTGGGAGGGGGCACAATCTGCCAATCAACATTGAGAAGGTTGAACTCTTGTTTTATCCTTATACCGTTACAATTCTACTGTAACAGACAGTAAACATATAGTGTCAAACACTGATGATATTAACTGACACTGCAGACTGAAGACGATAAGTCAATTACAGGTACAATGTGTAGTGTTATTATGGCCTATAAAGGGGCGCGGGGTGCATTGTTTAGTTATAGTAATTAGACACATGATTGGTTCCTTGTTCACCTCATTTCTCTATTAAAAATCTACCCCCGGTGTTCGGGGGCATTGTTGTCCACAGACAGGGGAGATTACAGATAAACAACATCCGGATTTTTTTGGGGGGACAGGAAGTGAGCAGACCAACGCCATACATCAAGTGTGGACCTGAGTCGATTTCACGCCCTCTGCCCTTACAACAGTGGCGTAGCGAGGGGGTGCGGGGGGCTGCTGACCGCACCGGGGGACACCATTTTAGGGGGTGACACCCAATTGGAAAATTGCATATTTACAGAGCACACACTGCCCGGTGTAATCGAGATTCATTAAAGGATAACCGATCACGCATACAATTTTCACAAATGTAACCAATCCAGATGCTTGCCTTATTAAAAGTTCAAGGCTGATGCGTCAGAAATGAGATGACCCTATGTTTAGGTCAGAAAAACACAGTCATCATTCCACGCCGATTGAAGTGTTCGGTAAAGTCCGTAAGAGACGGGAAGCTATATTTATCTAAATTGAGAAATCGGGCTTTTCATCGATACCAAATACGGAGTTGTCGGGCGATTCTTAGTTTACTACATATAAGAATAGGAAAAAATTTAAAACATTAAAAATGATTTTTTACCCATTTATAGGTTTAAAAATATAATATTTTACCCAATTTTCAATCTTTTAATGATTAATTCTTATTTATTTAATTTAAATAAAGAAAAAAAAATTTGAAGACATTATATATAATATATATCGAAACCCAGAGATACCTTTTTTCTGCGTTGTATTTCGGACAGTGCTCTGACTGTTGTTTTTGAACTGTCGTCAGTAATTATTTTGTTTGCTGTCTCGAACATGACAAAATGAAATCATTTTTATTGTTCAAGATTATTATATCATGCCACACAGCGTAAACGAATCTAAACGGCCAAGTGGCTGTCAGCAATAAAAAGCAAAAAAGAAATACGCAAGTCACTAAACTCTCTACCAGCAAAGAGCGGAGAAAATGGAGGAGATCGGCGTGAAGACACGCATAAAAGATATGGATGACTGCTTGGCAATAAAAATGTCCGGTGATTAAGTTGATTCAAACCAAGATACTGTAGGTTGCAAGTGTAATGGTTGATGACAAGAAACTGGCACATTTTATCAGATGCCTCTCTCTCCCTGGAATGTACCAGTTCCAGATTATTTTCGGTTTGAAATTATTAAAATGTGAAGTACATCGTTTCAGAACAAGGATGGGCCTATAGCGTAGTGACAAAGCAAGGTCCGAAATCTAAAGGAGGTGTTCACCAACATACAAAACATAAGATCTACGGGATGGTGCAAAATGGCGAGAAAATACTGCGGTCGTGGCTGGTTTATTCACTCGTCAGTCAGAAATTGTATTGTTTTGCTGCAGATTGTTTGCTGTTATTGTTACAGAAACAACATCCAAATTTGTTACTGGCTAGAATCTCTTCCAATACTCTCACTGAGCCTTTAATTTTTTCTTACGAAATGTGTGAATCTGGCTTCATGTTAGAGGAGCTTTTAAAAACTAAGGCTTATCAAGTTATATTTATGATCCACCATGGGACAGTCTGGGCTTTCTGATGTGGCTATGCTTTCAATTGAAAGTGATAAATTGAAGGAGATTGATTTTGATCAAGTCATTGACAGGTTTGCAGCTTTGAAGACAAGGAAAGGGAATTTTAAAATAAAGTAAATTTAACGTAAAAATACCTGTAACTTAAAAATGTTGCAGTTTTTAATTACAATGACCCCATGACCTTCGATTTATACGTTTTGTTCTTGTCATTGTTATACGTTGGACTTATTTTCACAAGAAGAAATCCGTCATGGAAGTTGCTTTGGTTTTGTTTGTTTGTTGTTTTGTTGTTGTTTTTTTTTGGGGGGGGGGGCGGGGGGTGGCTTTGCCCGGGTTCGATCTCGCCCCCCCACTCGCCCCCCCCCCCGCCCCCCCACTCCCCACCCCGGGGGGCGGGGGGTGGCTTTGCCCGGGTTCGATCTCGCCACCCCACTCGCCACCCCACTCGCCACCCCACTCACCACCCCAAAGGCGAGCACTGCTGTGACCTCCCCTCGATTCCTGTTCCTGTTGTTTTTTTTTCTTCTTTTTCAACGAATGTGGGCGCTGACAGCAGTCGGAGTCGGGACCAGGGCAATTAAAAGCTACGCCCAGGGTAAAGCCTGAATTTAGGCGGCCTCGTCACAAAAATATATGCATCTATTAATAAACCGAAGTGGCAAGGGGCCCTATGAAGATGGCCACCGGGGCGGGGGACCCTTTCAACCTCCTTCCCACCCCCTTTCACACGACGCTCGTCGGAGCAGAGCTTTATAGCGTTATGCAACCCAGACCCTCGCACAAAATGATAGCAGACTTAGTAGATATTTGGCTTTTTTTTTTTTAAATCTGATATATTTCATTGTAAAGTAGTATGTCTCCATCTTCATAACACATAGCATAGGACGATTAGCACAATCATGACGGAGTTGATTGTGGCTACAATCGTCATCGGACTCGGCACGCGTTAAGTTCTCGGGGAGACAACTCTAGTAACATTTTTTTTATGATCAGGTGAATATGGATAGCTTCCCCTAGCCCTGCTTTTTTTTATTTGACTTCTCCATTAAAATTATGTGTCCAATATAAAGGAATCAACACTGACAACAACTGTACCATAATTTTTAAAATACGGTATTGTACTTATAATATACCATCTGAGCGAGTGGCGTAGGAAGAGGGTTATCAGGACGGCAAGGGGGGGGGGGGGGGGGTTAAATTATATTCAGCGCTCCGATGCAGCCCCGGTAAATTTTGACTCTTATGCCGAACCCGTTAAAAATGTCAAAATATTTGTTTAATAAGTTAAAATTGCCTGCCATTATTTAAATCCAAACAAATATTAAGTAGAAACCCGCCCCGATTAAATAATTAAAAACGTAAAATTGAACTCAATATTTCGTTCATTATTATGACGCTATTAGGGTGTGGAAATGGTACGCATGGCGCCGCCTATCGACAGGGGATATTAGAGCACTCCACAATTACATTGACGTTGTTTTTTTTTAATAAACGACAAGGGCCGAACGGGTTTCGCTTGATTGTCAGCAGACCATCTTTATATTGAGGGGCATCATAAACAAATGTTAAGAGCACTAAATCTACTAAGAAATACCTGAACATAGCTTAATACATATTTCAAATTTGATGCTTTGGCAACTGGACTGAAAAAGGGGGGGGGGGGGGGGGGGGGGGGTTCGTGGAAGGAGCGCGGGAAAATGTTGGCCTACGTACCTATGTTTGGTACAGTCCAGCGCATATATGTTTTCTTTTTCTGTCTCCTCTGGACGATGGCGTGTATTGAAGAGGGAAAAAAAACCATGTTAACTGCCTCAATTTAAATCCTTGATGTGAGACAAGATGGGAGTGCAGAAGTGAATGTGTCAAAGCCATCAAATATGAAATTACGGGAATTCTAGCAGCTCTTTGTGAACTATCAGTAATGCATGCGACTGATTTTATAGAGTGATGACGTGACACATATAAACTTGTATCACAACTAGACTTTAATTGTGTTTTAATGACGACATAAATGTCTGGTATGATTTCTTAGGTACGGCAAATGTCCTCATCAAGACTATGCAGGACACATCTGTGGAACTTCTTATAGGCCATTCGCAATTCGCAAATTACGTCACGCTCAGGGGGAGGGGGTGTCAAGAATTGGTGACAATTTGTGACAGGGGAGGGGGTGTCCAAAATTAGTGACGTCCCTTTTTTTAAAAAAAAATGTTATATATATATAATTTTTCTAATTTTGTAAAAAAAATTATTTAATTAATTATAAAAAATATTAATATGCAATGGCGTAGTTAGGGGAGGGGGTCCAAATTCGAAAGTCCCCCCGGCCCCTACTTGAGGGGGACCCCCAAAGGAATGTCTGAAATTTAAAAAAATATATATATATTACGCCGCTGCCATGTAATCTTGCCATTCACGTTGTTACATAAGTTAGTGACTCAGTGACCCTGTTGCATGTATTCCACACAGATAAAGGATTTCAAAATGACGTACATCAACACGCATGTAAAAACTGGTAAAAAGTTTACACAAAACTGTCAATACATAACTCCGGTTTTTGTAAAACACGTTATCTTGACGGCATTTTATCGGCATCTTCTATTTTATGTCAATGCTATAATCCATCTGTCCATAGACATAAATAGACGGGTAATCGTTCGTATATTGGGTTATTCGATCAATTTTCCCACCATTGCAATCTATTTTCCCATCCTTGCAATCAATTTTCCCATCCTTGCAATCAATTTTCCAATTAAAAATTTTACCCTTTATTTTATTTTTAAAAACAAACTAAAAGATAAATATTAATACAGGTTTATTTCATTTAAAAAATTACGCTCTTAAATGATTCGTGCATATTCTAAAATCTATAACGAAAATAGAGGAAAAAAAGGTTAAACAAAATCAGGCAAGGCATGTCTACTAAAAACTATTTCCGATGCTTTGGAGTTAAACTATTGTGCCGTTTTAAAAGTCATTAATAGTCAGAGGCGTAGCGTGGTGGGGGCAGGAGGGGGGGACAGATGTCCCCGGGCGCCAGCTGTCCCCGGGCGCCAGCTAGTTAGGGGCGCCATAATGTGCTTTGATATTAATTTATTGATGAAAATAATGGGTTTGAGAGTTGAAAAAAAAGAAAAAGGGGCGCTAAAAATGGATCTTGTCCCCGGGTGCGAATCTTGTCCCCGGGCGCCAAACACCCTCGCTACGCCACTGTTAATAGTTATCAAAAAACATAAGAGCCCTGAAAACTTGATGGGCAATAAAGTTAGGGATTCACTTGTTGGGGAAGTCAAGCAAGTTTGTTACTTTTCTCTGATGCTTGATTCCACATCAGATGTTTCTCACCAAGAACAAGTATCCCTTATAGTGCGTTACTTGATGTTACGCACTGACTTGTATTGGGAGAAATTAATCTCCTATTTTAATTTTAATTGGCTCGTTGTAAACAGTGCCTAACAAAGGACGATACCGTAGAATCAACAATATTAAAGATACGACCCAAAACAGTTTCCAGTTACAATTAATAAGATTTATTATGTCTTAAGATAATTACAAAAGGAAAGAAAATATAATTACAATCTTCAACTTACAGTATGGTAGATCTTGTACCGGTACACAGTTAACACAGTTAGAATAACGTGCCAATAAATAATGCGAAATAAACACATATGAGCACACAAATACACAAAGAATAAAACACGCCTTGTAATGTTAAGAAAATCTATCTGAACATCTCCGTCCTCCCGAGCCTGTCAATCCCTTATATAGGTGGGTCTACAGACGCCCAAGCCCTGCCTTCGACAAGCTACATGGCATTTCTAGAACAATCAGATTCACTACTTGGAACAGATTAATTATTTTTAGTAGTTGGCGGCATAAACAAGAATACATCAAAGGCCTAAGCCACACCCCTTTGTGAACACAGCGTCTCATGCGGGGTCAATCAGAGGGCACGCACGTGAAATATTATGTAAACAAGCTCTCTATAACACTTGGATGTCGAGAATTTCGAAATAAAAGAGTTATTCCTCGGTTACTTTGAAATTGTGAAGCCAGATGCACAACATTATGAAGAACTTGTTCTAAAAACTCTTAAAGACATTGGACTGGACTTTGATCTGTGCAGAGGTCAAACCTGTGATAACGCAGCCACAATGAGTGGCCTGCAGAAAAATCTCTTAGACATAAATCCTAAGGCAACATTGCTGAACTGTGATAATCACTCTCTCAACCTGGCAGCTCTTCATTCTGATGAGATAGATCCAGCAATTGTCTCCTTTTTTGAAACTGTACATGAATTGTTCAAGCAGAGATGGGCCAAACTGAAAGAAGCTGGAGTCAGGAGTCTAAAAATGGAGAGTAGTACAAGGTGGTCCTCAAGAGAAGAAGCTACGTATTCAGTTTCCTTGCATCTTGACAAAATCATTAAGCTGTTGGAGAGACTTTCTGAATCAACAACTGAAAGAATGGACACTAGAAGTAGTGCACAGAATCTTCTTCATGCAGTGGAAATTTGCGTATCTGGAATTCTGGTCAAATCTCCTGCGCCCAGTCAATATAGTTCAGAAGAAACTACAGAAGGCTGGACTGCACATGCGGAAGCTGCTGAAGAGATTAAGACCCTTTCATGCCTTCTGCAAAATGGTGAGAAACGGACGAAACTGATCCATCGAAAGAGCAAAAGAAGGTAGTGAATACTATGGATGTCCTCTAAGCAAAACAACCAGAAGAAATAAAAGACTTGATGGGGAGTTGAGTTCTGATGTAGGACTGTCAATAGAGCTGCAACTCAAACGTGTTGCGACATACGTGCAGGATATAGCCTTCATATGGAGATGAAGGACAGATTCCAAAGGCTGGAAAACCATGTGGACACCTTTGGGTTTCTTCTTGAACCAAGACACCTGTTGGATGATGACACGCTGAAGAAAAACTTACTTTTTCCTGTTTGTATGATGAAATCGCTTGTTCAATAATGTCATTGATGCACGAGCACTTTTCAACAACAAACCAGTACCACAATCACCAATTGACATATTGAGGAAGCTGGCTTCATATGGTAATGTGTGCTCAAACTTTGCAACCTCCATCCGAAGACTGCTAACTCAGGCCACTTCCATTGCATCATGTGAGAGATCATTCTCAAAACTCACGTTAATCAAAAACTATCCCAGGAGCACAATGACACAAGAAAGACTTGGCAGCATGGCTTTAATGTCAGTGGAGTCAAAAATACTAGACAGCATTGATCTAGATGATGTTATAGATGCCTTTGCTGCACAGAAAGTACGACATGAGGCGATATGAATTGAGATTTGTCACTTGTGTATTATCTCGCCAATAAACAACGGTATTATTCATTATAAGAGTTTAATTTTTTTTTTTTTTTTTTAAATTTTACTGATATACTGTACAAATTTTAATTTAGATTTATTTTTTAAGTATATCATTTCATGTCATAATGTTGAATGTCAAAATGCAGGGGCCCCTAATGAGGCCAAGCCCCCCGGGCCCCCAAATCCCTAGCTACGCCACTGGTCGTACGTCAAGTGCACACCAGAGATTAGCTGTTCTTGTGTCGTACGTCACGTGTACACGGGAGACTAGCTGTTCTAATGTCGTACGTCAAGTGTACACGGGAGATTAGCTGTTCTTGTGTTGTACGTCAAGTGTCCATGGAAGATTAGCTGTTCTTGTGTTGTACGTCAAGTGTACATGTAAGATTAGCTGTTCTTGTGTAATACGTTAAGTAGACACGAGCGATTAGCTGCTCTTGTGTCGTACGTCAAGTGTACCCGGGAGATTAGCTGTTCTTGTGTCGTACGTCAAATTTCAGTAAGCTTGATTTAGAGAGAGAGCATATGATAGTGCATCTGTCGAAAGTCGTCCATGACCATTCTAAAACACCCTCCTGATGCAGGGGCTGAGTCCGTCTGTGGGTGCGCAGATGGCTGAACAGCGCCAATTCTGGCACGAAAAGTTATGTTGCAGAAGGTTCAGGGGACGGCTGGGGCAACACGAAGTGCAGAGTTAACTCGGGCTTTTCTGGCCTGTGTCTTGTGTTTTGCAGCAGCTGTTCTGTCAGCCCCATTTTGCATTCAGACCTTCTGTATGGAAGAGCGCCGCCCACGAGTCTNCCCCCCCCCCAAAAAAAAGCGATATTAGTAGGCGTGATCTGTTTGACTAAAGTAGATAGATCTAGCCTCGTGACGTAAAGCTTCCAATAGAAACCGCTAAATTTATAAACACTAATAAGTTACAGTATGTCCAGTCTAATATATAGGTAGTCTTTCGAACAATGCTTAGACTTAGAATACCTATTACTGTAGCCGCTGACGAGAGACGATTTAGTCAACTAAAGCTTATAAAAAAACATATTTACGATCTTCCATGTCTAAAGACTGAATTAGTTCTTCGCCAGTCTTGTAATTAGACGATATTGCAAAAAAAAATTATATTTAAAGTTTCAATAGAAGAAAAAAATGTCATTGGTCATTGGTGGGCTAATTGTTCATATTGTGCAAATAGAAGTTAAGAAAAACAATATTATTGCTCATTGTTTGTAGCCAAAACAACCGAGGCAATAATCTCATTACCTAATCCCTAGTTTTTGCCTTGCAAAAATGTGTTGATCATACTTTAAAAAGGGCGCCAAAAATAAGCTTGCCCCGGGTGCCAGCAACCGTAGGGGCCGGCCCTTTCTACACTGCCTGGTCAGTCACCTTGTCTCGTGTCGTGTATGTGTCCGCCACCTATTTCCCTGAAGTTGAGGGCAATTGGCTTATCCAGTGTCCTTCCTGTCTACATATGAAGCAAGGACCCCTTACCCCAATGACCCTCGCCTCGGTTGATCTTCCACCAATGCCCCGCTGACATCCCCATTGTTCAGCGCTTACCGCCACGAATGGTGGCATCACCCTCCTAGCTATCGTATGCAGTCATGTCGATTTTAAATTGCGGCACGATAAGTCCTTTGGGCCCCTCAAAAGTTTTGTCCGTCTTCGAGCTAGCCACCCAATTATCAAAGCTCCTAACTAGATTAGAATGAAACTCTTTAAAGTTGTCATTTTGAGGTGTCAGCTCGTTCCATTTTTCACTGCATTGTACCTGCATTGTACCTGCATTGTACCTGCTTTGTACCTGCATTGTACCTGCATTGTACCTGCATTGTACCTGCATTGTACTTTCCGTGTTTCGTAGTCGTCCGACTTTAGTCTTCCGTCGTCAGTCATTAGAAATGACTGTAGTTCCCCCGTCACCATCACCTGTAGCTCGAAGACCCACTCATAGTTGCAACAATTAAAAAGGTAGACTGCACTGGACAGGACACCTTGAGAGGATAACAGATAACACAGCAGCAAAAGTGATTTACAGGCTGAAACCCAGGGGGAGATGGCTCACCGATCGACCAAGACTGAGATGGATTTATTTATTTATTTAGGCATTTTTATATAGCGCTTACCATAAAGCTCTAAGCGCTTTACAATTATGAAAAACATGTAAACTAAGTAAAATAAAAATGAGACACTAGGATAGTAACTACTATACTATAGAAACAATGAAAATGGCTATAAAACGAGGACACTTTGACACGTTTTGGCCTATACTTCAGGATCAACCCCAAACAGAAAATGAGGCAGGGCAAGGAGGATGCATCACAGGTCATAGGCGGACCTAAACAGATGAGTTTTAAGGGACTTTTTGAAAATGGACGAGGTATCACTATGACGGATATGGAAGGGGAGCTGGTTCCAGAACGTGGGCCCATGGCAGCAGAAGGGGCGTTCACCGATGGTCTTAGTTTTGGTTCTAGGGATTGAGAGGGTTCTATTGTCAATGGAAGAACGTAGTTGTCTGGTGGGGATGTATGATTTATGATGTAGAGAAGGACTTATGTCATCTGGAGGTCTGCCCATGGCAATTGAACACGTTGGATCGATCTGAATGGAATGATGCTGTGGAGCAGGCAAGAGCCCTAAATGGGCAGTAGCTCTGTGATCGATTCCTCTTTTGGAACTCCGTTTTGTCCGACAGTGTGTTCAAAGTGTAGTGTGGTCGTCCAGTTCCTTAGAGAGCTCGTACTTGGGAAGGCATTTCAGTAAGTGGTCGTTTTTTGGCAAGGAAACAAAATTCAAACAGAATGGGAAACAGCACTAATAACCTCAATACACAAGAAAGGTTCCAAATTTCAATGTACAAACTACAGAGGAATTTACCTATTAAATGTTACATACAAAATACTGACAAAACTAACTGCCAAAAGATTACAACCGTACACTGAAGAAATACTAGGTGATTACCAATGTGGATTCAGACAAAACAGATCAACGATTGATCAGATTTTTACCATCAGATGACTATTAGAGAAATGTTACGAATATAATATCCCAGTACATCAACTCTATGTGGAATATAGAATGGACTATGACATCATCAAAAGAAAATATCTATATGAGACTCTGGGGGTAGTTTGGTATACTCAACAAACTGACAAGACTCATACGTGTAAGATTAAACAACTGAAAAGAAAAATCATGGTTCGGGGTGAATATTCAAGGGCATTTCAGATTGGAAAAAGCCTAAGACAAGGAGACTCACTGCCTTGTAGGCTATTTAACCGAACAGAGAGAGTTATAAGAAACATACCCATTGACACTCGAGGAATGATAACAGGATACTTTCTGAAGGAGACCCAAGACCCACAACCATTTGGCCCACTCTAAGATCAACCCTTTCAGTATCTTGCATAAACTTATGACAAATCACTGTTAGGGGAAAGGAGTGAAGATATAACAAAATCCTTTATTGAATTAGAAGATGCATCAGTACAAACAGGGCTGGAAGTTAACAACCAAAAAAACAAAATGCATGACTATGATAAGAGAAGAACAGACCGATTAAACCATTAAAATTAGAAGCCACACTTTTGAGAAAGTAAATCAGTGCAAATACCTAGGATCTTTATTAAATGAAAGAAATTAATTACTAACATAAGTAAAAGGAATAATATCGGGCCGGAAACAGGGCATAACACAGTAGTCAGAAAATGCTCAAAATTAAAAACATTACAAGAAAAACAAAGGAAACTATTTATAAACCTATAATCAAACCAGTTGTGACATATGCAAGTGAAACTTGGACCCTCACAAAAACGGCAGAACACCTACATGGGGGAGAAAAGTTCTCCGGAAAATATAATGACCACTACAGGATGAATATGGATGGAGACTACTAACAAACCATGAATTGTACAGACTATATCAGGATCCCACTCTAGTAGCAGAAAAAAAAAAAGGGTAGGCTATGCAGGGAAGGACACTTAGAAAGTATGCCAAATAACAGAGGAGTGAAGAGGGTGCACCACCAAAACCCCAGAAGAAAATGACAAAGCTTCGGGCTTAGAATACTTAGATGGATGGATGATGTGGAAAAAGGTTTACAGCAGCTGGGAATCCAAGCACGGAAACAAAAAGCATTGGTTAGGTCTGAGTGGAGGCAAGTAGAGAGGCGGGTCAAAGCCCGAAATGGGCTGTAGCGCCACAGGGATGGATGGGTGGTCTGAGTGGAAGCAAGTGGTGAGGCGGGTCAAAGCCCGAAATGGGCTGTAGCGCCACAGGGATGGATGGGTGGTCTGAGTGGAAGCAAGTGGTGAGGCGGGCCAAAGCCCGAAATGGACTGTAGTGCCACAGGGATGGATGGGTGGTCTGAGTGGAAGCAAGTGGTGAGGCGGGCCAAAGCCCTACATGGGCTGTAGTGCCACAGGGATGGATGGGTGGTCTGAGTGGAAGCAAGTGGTGAGGCGGGCCAAAGCCCGAAATGGGCTGTAGCGCCACAGGGATGGATGGGTGGTCTGAGTGGAAGCAAGTGGTGAGGCGGGCCAAAGCCCTACATGGGCTGTAGTGCCACAGGGATGGATGGGTGGTCTGAGTGGAAGCAAGTGGTGAGGCGGGCCAAAGCCCGAAATGGGCTGTAGCGCCACAGGGATGGATGGGTGGTCTGAGTGGAAGCAAGTGGTGAGGCGGGCCAAAGCCCGAAATGGGCTGTAGCGCCACAGGGATGGATGGGTGGTCTGAGTGGAAGCAAGTGGTGAGGCGGGCCAAAGCCCGAAATGGACTGTAGCGCCACAGGGATGGATGGGTGGTCTGAGTGGAAGGAAGTGGTGAGGCGGGCCAAAGCCCTACATGGGCTGTAGTGCCACAGGGATGGATGGGTGGTCTGAGTGGAAGCAAGTGGTGAGGCGGGTCAAAGCCCGAAATGGACTGTAGCGCCACAGGGATGGATGGGTGGTCTGAGTGGAAGCAAGTTATGAGGCGGGCCAAAGCCCGAAATGGGCTGTAGCGCCACAGGGATGGATGGGTGGTCTGAGTGGAAGCAAGTGGTGAGGCGGGCCAAAGCCCGAAATGGGCTGTAGCGCCACAGGGATGGATGCATTGATGGTAGTTTATTTATTTTACAATGTTTCTACCCACGTGATACACACACTTCCCTCGTTAATTTTATAAATTGACTCTGGTTTGTAATTGGTTACTTAAAAAATACTTCCGATGGGCACCGTCAGTCCCCTACAAATCTAACATTACAACCTTTGGTATGCTACAAAAAGTTATTTAGCTAACAACAATTATATGATACCGGTACTCAGTTGCACCAATAATATCTGACCAGTGTAACTAATCCACGGTTCACTTAGTGAACGCGTCAAACCTTTTACCAACATAAATTCTCACTCCAACAGTCAAATCTTAAGGTTTGGAAAGGTAAAGAAAGCGAAACTGCAAAAAGCAACATTTTTTTTAGGCTTCTTAGCAGTTAAAAATTTAGGGGAAAGGCCTCTAGAAAATTATGAAAAACCACTTTCTCAATATAAGTATTTAATAGGTAAAGTAACCCCTTGAGGCGAAGTCACCCCATTTCACGTACCGGTACAGTAATGACATTAAGCATCTAAAATGACGCTAACTTAGCGTCACTTGGCTTTTCCTCGACCCTCACAAGAGAAATGTTATTGTCTACTTACAATTATGACTTCACACTTCACTGCACTGCAGCTCTCTCGGGTGTAACGATGATCTCTGCATAGGCGTAGAGATGGCCCCACCCATCAAGCGTAGGTAACTTACGGCATGCGGAGCACAGCTAACTCGGGATACAGCACCGCAGGATACAGGAACAGCGGGATACCGGGACCAGCAGGATACCGGGAACAGCGGGATACCGGGACCAGCAGGATACCGGGAACAGCAGGATACCGGGACCAGCAGGATACCGGGACCAGCAGGATACCGGGAACAGCAGAAATAGCGTACCGGGAACAGTAGGATAGCAGAATACCTCACCTGGCATATTTGACACCGCAGTGGGACGTTTCAAAATCCGGGACGACAGGCACGATATTGATCCCCGTGGTCAAAATACACTGGTTTAAATATAAACAATTCTTAGAAATGTCCAGGTGCTCACCAAACATGGTACGCGACGTCCAACGCTGATCACAATTCCCAGGCTTACAACTTACACTCAGCCGGCTCATATTGACAGTTTCCGTTACGACATTAACTGGGTCAGGATATTCAATCCCACCGATGGACAGGTCCAGGTTTTACTGGGATACGTAGCGGCAACCACACTCCTGCTTCCAGGACCCAGATCTAAGGACTTGGATGGCCTCATCAACCCTACGGCCAAACAACCTTACGGACAGGACACGGACATAGCTTCGGACGAGCACTTCACACGGCGATGTGGTACGCGATATATACTTCACAGCTTCGGAAAGATGGGCCAGGATACTTCACAGCTTTGGAAAGATGGGCCAGGATACTTCACAGCTTCGATAGATGGGCAAGAATACTGCACAGCTTCGGACAGATGGGCCAGGATACTTCCCAGCTTCGGACAGATGGGCCAGGATACTTCCCAGTTACGGAAAGATGGCCAGGATAGTTCTGTTTCGGAAAGAAGGGCCAAGATACTTCACACAGAGATATGATACTTGACCGGACTGCCAACTCTACGGAATGGTACCCTTGTCAAAGTACAATTTTCTCTAGTCGTGACTCTTCAAGTTTTACTAGCAACGTTGTCTAGTAGGGTACACTGTAACTCTGTCCTCCTGTGAACTAATGACCAGTCACACTGAATACTATAAAACCAACACTTCATGAAATAAAACGGATCACCTTTATTCTGCGCATCTATTACACATGTCCATCCGGTTGCAAAACATCATCGGCAGCAAGCACTTTTCAACAAGCATGATCTATCACCCACTAACTTTGTCCTGAACACTTTCCGTAATCAACTGCCCCTGAACTCTCTCGATCTCACGCTTCGTATTCACACACGTGTTTATTATGATTTTGTGTCATCCAATGACCATCTAGCCACAATGATAACAACTCATGATGACACAGCTCGCGGACCAAAAGGCGTTCACGCCAACCCCAGTGATTCTCATACCTTTGACAAGTGGGTGTCGTCCGTTTTTTTCTGTATACGGGTTATTAGAATTACGGTGTTCTTTCATTGCCTTTCGGCGTTGTAATCTTGGCGTCTACAATAAGGGGGAGTGGCCGTTGAAATCGCCAGCAATAACGATCTTGGGGTATTGTGTGCAGTTTCAGGATCTGGGTGCGTTTCTTTGCTGTCGAAGGCCTTTTTTTTGGGCCGAAACGCCCGCATTTTGTTGTGTTTGTGTTATCCACTTTCAAGTTTTGTTTTACCTCTTGTACGGTATATACATTAATGATCATGGGGAAAGACAGGATCCACCAGACCTTGCCGCCACAGCATTGGGGTATGTTCCACATCACGACTGATCAGAGATAAACAGACCTGATTACCCCTACGCTTTCGCCGTATTAACTACGTTTTTTAAGCCTAAGACTACGGCACTACGACAAGCCTAAAACACTACGGGATCGGGACTCTTTTGTCCCTTCTTTGGTTTATTTTTAATTTTAAATAATTGGGGTGTTTTCCGCAAGCAATCAAATAAGCGCGACATCCTTCAAACGAATCAGAAAATCGTAAGTTTTTCTTTCTGTTAACTTGTGTAAGCAGCTGAGTGAATGATTGCCTGAAACAACTTGTTTTATTTTGATTATAAACACACATCCCTTCCTTCACCCCCCCCCCTTTTCCCCCACTACTTGGCCAACTTACTCTTTGGAGCTGGAAACAACATTTTTGAGAGCTGAAAACTACTCTGACACTAACCCTGGGGTAAACAGGTCTGAAAACTACTCTGACACTAACCCTGGGGTAAACAGGTCTGAAAACTACTCTGACACTAACCCTGGGGTAAACAGGTCTGAAAACTACTCTGACACTAACCCTGGGGTAAACAGGTCTGAAAACTACTCTCACACTAACTCTGGTGTAAACAGGTCTGAAAACTACTCTGACACTAACCCTGTGGCAAACAGGTCTGAAAACTACTCTGACACTAACCCTGGGGTAAACAGGTCTGAAAACTACTCTGACACTAACCCTGGGGTAAAAAGGTCTGAAAACTACTCGGACACTAACCCTGGGGTAAACAGGTCTGTAGACTACTCTGACACTAACCCTGGGGTAAACAGGTCTGTAGACTACTCTGACACTAACCCTGGGGTAAACAGGTCTGAAAACTACACTGACACTTACCCTGGGGTAAACAGGTCTGAAAACTACTCTGACACTAACCCTGGGGTAAACAGGTCTGAAAACTACTCTGACACTAACCCTGGGGTAAACAGGTCTGAAAGCTACTCTGACACTAACCCTGGGGTAAACAGGTCTGAAAACTACTCTGACACTAATCCTGGGGTAAAAAGGTCTGAAAACTACTCGGACACTAACCCTTGGTTAAAAAGGTCTGTAGATTACTCTGACACTAACCCTGGGGTAAACAGGTCTGTAGACTACTCTGACACTAACCCTGGGGTAAACAGGTCTAAAAACTACACTGACACTAACCCTGGTTTAAACAGGTCTGTAGACTACTCTGACACTAACACTGGGGTAAACAGGTCTGAAAACTACACTGACACTAACCCTGGGGTAAACAGGTCTGAAAACTACTCTGACACTAACCCTTGGTTAAACAGGTCTGTAGATTACTCTGACACTAATCCTGGGGTAAACAGGTCTGAAAACTACTCTGACACTAACCCTGGGGTAAACAGGTCTGAAAACTACACTGACACTAACCCTGGGGTAAACAGGTCTGAAAACTACTTTGACACTAACCCTGGGGTAAAAAGGTCTGAAAACTACTCTGACACTAACCCTGGGGTAAACAGGTCTGAAAACTACTCTGACACTAAACCTGGGGTAAACAGGTCTGAAAACTACTCTGACACTAACCCTGGGGTAAACAGGTCTGAAAACTACTCTGACACTAACCCTGGGGTAAACAGGTCTGAAAACTACTCTAACACTAACCCTGGGGTAAACAGGTCTGAAAACTACTCTAACACTAACCCTGGGGTAAACAGGTCTGAAAACTACTCTGACACTAACCCTGGGGTAAACAGGTCTGGGTAAACATCCGCGAGGATCCAATTGCTGGGTTAATTACGGGGGGTGGGGGGGGGGGTGTTTGAAAGAAGGTTGGATAAACACTAGAAGAAGACAGCTACTCAAGGGAGAGTAAGGGCTGGGTTAGTGTAACTTGACACGTTTTACACGTGGCTCTTAGAGGGTTGCCCAGCCTTAATCCGCGAGGATCCAATTGCTGGGTTAATTACGGGGGGTGGGGGGGGGGTGTTTGAAAGAAGGTTGGATAAACACTAGAAGAAGACAGCTACTCAAGGGAGAGTAAGGGCTGGGTTAGTGTAACTTGACACGTTTTACACGTTGCTCTTAGAGGGTTGCCCAGCCTTTTCCCAAGGGTCCATTTATGCCGCTGGACATTCGGTCGCACCTCATGGGTCTCTGTTTAAATAGGGAGGCTAGTCCAACACGAGCAGAAGTACTTTCGTGAGGGCGCTCATTCAGACACTCATGGGTAGGAGAGACCGCATTTGAGAGGTATCTCAGGAGCACCTGGTACATCTGTGCAGCTACTGCCTCTAAACAGCCTGTTTAAAACAGGAGGGGCGTTACCGTGCGCATCATTTTTTTTTTAATCCACACCCCCCCCCCCACCCTAAAAGTTGTTCTAAAATGGATTGAGTTGTTTGTTGTTTTTTTTACATTTCAAAGCCCATTGTATAACTTCTCTCAAAGTTGCACGGAAAAGTACGTTTTCTTTTGATTTTGTTATTATTATATTAAAGATATTTCCAAAATTTATGTCGTAATTAAAATTTAAAAAGGATTTAGAATCACTGTACACATTCAAATTATAGAGAAGGGATACCATATTTTACGTTTTAAAAAAAAAAACTATTTAGAATCACTGTAGACCTTCAAATTATAAAGATTGGACACCGTATTTTAAATTGAAAAAAAAAAAAATAAGAATCACTGTAGACCTTCAAATTATAGAGATGGGATACGGTAATTTACATTGAAAAAAAAATAAAAATCTCTGTAGACCTTCAAATTATAGAGGGGATCCGGTATACTTTACATCGAAAAAAAAAGACATAAAATCACTTTTAGGCATTTAAATAAAGGGATGGGATACCGTAGATTTGACATTGACAGAAACAAAATTTAGAATCACTGTAGACCAGGGGTCGGGAACCTTTTTGTCTGAGAGAGCCATGGACACCACATATTTTGAAAAGTAATTCTATGAGAGCCATACATTATGTTTAAAACTAAAAATTCAAGTAAATGTGTGCATTTTGTGTAATTTCAACACTAAAAATGCAATAATTATTTCCCTTTAATTACAATGAATGCAGTGTTGCTATTTTTCTGTCTTTTAGATCAGCGGAGTTGATCTCCTTTACAACTTCTGATGCTGAGCTGCAGTAGACTTTAGCTCATTTGTAGAATGAAATATTGATATGCAATTAATATGTAGATCAAAGGAGTCTAAAGAAACATTTTTTTTTATTATTGACCATTTGTCTGCGAGCCAGATGCAGCCATCAATAGAGCCACATCTGGCTCGCGAGCCATAGGTTCCCGACCCCTGCTGCAGACCTTCAAATTATAGAGATTGGATATCGCATTTTACATTGAAAAGGATTTGGAATCACTGCACAGAGGGGATACCGTTATTATCTGTTGAAGTTGAAATTAATTTAAAAATAATAGAATTAAAAGATATTTTCTTACCGGTAGTATAAGGAAGTCGGCCCATACTCAACAAGCCCCCACGACCCATTTTCACAGTCAGCAAATATTAAGAAATATCTCTTGTGATTATTGAATTGAAAAGGGGGAGGG